>JACXGI010002440.1:35750-73682 GCA_016801175.1 Esox masquinongy | reverse complement strand
GCTCTGAGGAGGATGTACACATACTAGACATGACGCTCTGAGGAGGATGTACACATACTAGACATGATGCTCTTTTGGGTCCCCCATTAGTGACTCTAGGTCCCTGCAGGGGTGACCCTGGGCTGTGGACCCAGTTGACTCTGCAGGGGTCCACAGCCCAGGGTCACCCCTGCAGGGACCACCTTTATATTGTAGATGGTTGTGGGGACAGACCACCTTTAAATTGTAGATGGCTGTAGGGATAAACTACCCTTATATGGTAGATAGCTACACTATCATAGACAACATATATATTTCCTGTTGACTCAGTGTTGTCTACCAACACTGCTAGTCCAATTGCACCCTGATATTATTACATTACAGCCATACCTGGACCAGAGTCTAGCATCTAGCCTCTGATGAGAGTATGAGAATATAAGATTCAGTTGTTACAGTAGAATCTAGACTGCGAAGACTTTTCTATTTCACATATGGTGAACATTTATTATTTTGTAGCGAGTATTTTATACAATATCTTAAATTGAAAGCTCCTGTACTGATGTGTCCATTTTTGTTCCTGACGCCATGATATTGGTATGTCAAAGATCTGTTCCCAACTCAAAATTATTTTTCAATGGTATACTGTAGCTCCCTTTGTATGAAAGTGTGTGGTGTTTTCCTCTCACTGATTCAAAATCCTGTCTGTTGTGCTACATTTTCTTTTAAAGGCTACAGTTGCAAGATCATTAGACGTTTCCGGATGTAAACACATGGCAAATTAAATCGAGTTTGTGTCGTTTAGAGACAACAACCCTAATATAGTGCAATTATTCAGCATCCAGGGGCGAGGAAACATACTGTTTCATGTGTGAATTGTGCAGTGTACTAGAGGGACACCAAAAAAAAATCGCTTGACCACTTTAGTACCAGTCATTAAGCAGACGGAGGTTGGGTACTGTACAACCCCTCTGAAATGTTCTTTCTTTGGTTTTCACAGACAGCAACTTCCTGCTGGGGAATGCTCAGGGTCGTCACGGTTATCGCATTGTGTACTGCTCGGATGGCTTCTGCGAGCTGACCGGGTTCATGCGCACCGAGGTGATGCAGAAGACGTGCGCCTGTCGGTTCCTTCACGGGGCAGAGACCAGCGAGAGGGTGACCCAGCAGATGGACAAGGCCCTGGAAGGGCAGCAGGAGTACCAGGGAGAGGTGCGCTTCTACAGGAAGAACGGTGAGCAGTCCGTTAGTCGGCACAGTGTGACCCTAGCGTGCTACCATTACCCTTGTCCAATCAACACAACAAACAATTACAACAGGAGTACGCAACACACAAAGTTCACTATTGCATAACAACAAGACAGAGCCCAACAAACACGGGTTATCTAGGCGACCACAACCCGGCGTCATGATATTCATCTTTTTTTTAATATTTGAGGACAACCTTTAACCTCATGCGTGTCGTTTTAACCTAACCTCCTCTATAACCTCTGTTGCTTCTATAGGAAATCCATTCTGGTGCCTTCTTGACATCGTGCCAATCAAGAACGAGAAGGGTGAGGTGGTTCTCTTTCTTTTCTCCTTCAAAGATGTCACTGAGTCATATGGAAAAAGCCACTATCACAGCAGCAGGAGGGAGCGGGAGGCCACAGGTATTTCATTAACTCTGCAAAACTACCACTTAAACCTTACTGCACATGTTGTGGTTATGAGGCTTTATTTGTTAAGTTTTTATGCCTGTCAAACCTTGCACCATGTGTTAGCATAACAGGGAGGTTATGATCAGTGTGATGATCTGTTCATTATAGTTTTCATCTCATCAGGCATCTCAGAGGATACACACCCAAGCAGAAAACACAGACGTTCACACCTTGCCCAAGTCAGAGAGAGGGTCAGAACTGTCCTATCCCACCTCACCACCCAGTTCTCCAAGAAGGGACAGGGGAAGCTGCCCAATGTGAGTTCCCTTTCCTTGGTGAATATGACTGCAACTGTACAATGGAGTTCATTGTCATGTGGACAAATAGTTTCTGATAAGAAAGCACTTTAGTAAACTTAAACAGTAGAAGTAAAAGTAATTTGTCTTCTTACCATGCGTAAAGAAATCACATTGTTACTACAGTCAATTCATTTCTAAGCAGACGTGTTATGGAACATGCACATATCCATTTAAGGGAGGTGAAATTTGGCCCAGATAAAGAATTCATCAGACAGCTTTTGAATCAGCACCTTGTCGAGTCTGGTCTTTAAAATGGTGATATATATATAGTCAGACTGTTCTAATAATTTCCACTGCACTGTCAGACATCATACCAGGTCCTACCAACATTAAATAGTGACCTATTAAAAAAGAAAATCAAACCCGCACTGGAGATTTGACTATGTAAGCTACATAACAACAGGCCGCAGTTGGAGTAAATGTCTGTACAATAAACAGTTTAAGTTTTTAAACCTTTTGCAAAATCTGTAACACACAGAAGAATGCAGTCCGGCATTGGTACAAAATAGATATGAGTATGATATGTCAAAAATAGTGACGTGAAACTTCAAGCTCTCAGGCTGATATACTGGTCTCCGGAAACACGCAGTGTAACATGCAGTGTGGCCTTTGCAGATTGGGACACGGGACCTCTGGGTATCATCTCACTAATTAAAGGAAAGCACCGGAAGGGAGGTCACAGCATGACACAGCAGGCTCTCGAGCACACACAACCTCCTCAACTCATAAGACGCATGACATATGAAATGGTTGCTGGGTAATAGCTGGTCAATTTTTCTGAAACTAGCTAAGATTTCAACCTTTTAACCGTTTTATTTTTTCTAAGTAGTTTATGGTGATCAGTCAGTGTTGGTTACGTTTAGAATATGGCTTCAATAAATGGTTGAGACTAAATTATGTGGTTGCCATTAACAAAAGCATGCAGGCTTTGACGATCTTTCTCATTTGCCCTTTTTCTGTGACAGATAGAAAAAGGGCGCCATCTTGTTCCATTCTTGTTCCAAAATGCTGCCTACTCATATGGACAGCCTGTGCCTGGCTCCTTGCCAACTTTGCATGGTTTGGGTTTTTCATGTTTTCCTTTATTTAGTCAGAATATTAGAGGTATCTTCTTCGTCAGGAGTCGAGAACAGACGTCAGACTGGCGATCGCTGATCACGATATCAGCAAATGTCCTTCCAAGCATGTTAACCCTCGCATGGCACTGCCCAGCCTGCATCCTGGCCTGCTCCCTCGGAGCATATGCAGATCAACCAGCAGGGTTTTCTGACATCTTCAACCTCTGCCTCCTCAGGTATATTTTCCCCACATGGTAAAAGACGTCCAACGTTGTCCCTGTACCCAAAGATGCCAAAGTGACTGAACTAAGTGAAAACTGCCCTGTAGCACTCAATTATGGCATCCTGAATTGCTCTGAGAGGCTGATCAAAGAGCGCATCGCCTCCATCTTACCCTCTACACAGAAACCATAGCAATTTCCAAACTGCCCCAGAAGAGCTTTAGATGTTGCTGTCATTACTGTGCTGCACATTGCCCTACTTTCCATGGACAAGAGGAACATTGATGTCTAGAATGCTGTTCATCAAAGAAAGATCTGCTTTCAACACCATAGTGCCCTCATAGCATATCAAGAAGTTAGAAGAATAACTGTGGTTATGTAGTCTGCCCATCAATTCAGGAGATTAGATGAAGAAATAGAACATTGTATTTTTCATTTTTAACTTTCTTTTTGTTTCAGTCACAGTTATTATTCATACCCTTATTATTTCATCTACAGCGTTGAAACAAGCATTTTGCCTCACCCACGACAAACATCTCCTACAATGTGTAGCCTTTGCAACCAATAAATTGAGGTAAATGTTTAATGTGTAGAAACCAATCAATGATCTCCTATGAACAAGCTGTTTCCCAAATAACCATGTGGATAACCGCAGGAAGTGGGGATTGCTGGGGTGTTTTGCTGCCCACCCCCCAAAAATTCACTTTTAGTTTCTGTCCACAACTAAGGGGCAAAAGTAGTCCGTTTGTCAGTCAGCGAGACGGGCGGCCCTTTGGCCCAATGGCACGCACTGCCCATCTGAAATCTGTTCAATACTACCCAATGGCACGCACTGCCCATCTGAAATCTGTTCAATACGACCCAATGGCACGCACTGCCCATCTGAAATCTGTTCAGTACTACCCAATGGCACGCACTGCCCATCTGAAATCTGTTCAATACTACCCAATGGCACGCAGTGCCCATCTGCAATCTGTTCAATACTACCCAATGGCACGCAGTGCCCATCTGCAATCTGTTCAATACTACCCAATGGCACGCAGTGCCCATCTGCAATCTGTTCAATACTACCCAATGGCACGCAGTGCCCATCTGAAATCTGTTCAATACTACCCAATGGCACGCACTGCCCATCTGAAATCTGTTCAATACTACCACGCGCTAAACATGATCAGCGGCCCTGATCAAAACATTGTCTTGCTGCCATGCCCATCTGAATGTTCATACAGCACATTCAGTCAGATTTTATAAGATAGACGTTCAAATGTTATTACCTTATGGGATCTCTGTCATTTTTATCCATATTGCATCTCCCTCACACTGTCATTCAGGGTTGATAACATTTTTTTCACGATTCTAAACAAAGTTAGTGAGGTCAAAAATGACCAGTCAAACTCTTGCTCATTCATGGATTGTACTGTCAAATAAGATCCCCGGGCTTGTTAGATAAATGCCTTGCTATCGTTGCTGCTGTAATCCTATGACTGGTAATTACGTGCAGGTTATTTCTGTCTTGAAAAGAGGCCATTAAACCCTATTTTCTTCAAAGGATCATTTCCTCTTCCTCTCACACCATGGTGGAGTTTAAATCATGGCCAAGGGAGTTCCGCCAGCACTGATTTTTGCTGACAGAAAACGTGTAGCTGTAATGGATACACTGAAGGCAAAATTGTGGGTTCACACACAGAGCGCTGTTGTAGTTTATTTCAGCATCAACAAGGTCAAAATGGAAGAGAACTTGGTCAGAGAGCAGGCAGTGCTCATACCCAGGTATCCAAAATATGCAGGCAGAAGAACAGAAGGGCTAGGCAGGTATAAATGTCAAGGCAGGCAGTAGGAGGTCTTTAACAGAGTCAAGGCAGCGGTACATGAGGGCTAAACTGAAATCACAAAACTCTCGGGTAGAAGATGAAACTGGTCAAACACGAGTAGGCTGAGAAGCATAAACCAATTCGCTAGGAAGCCAACGGACTTAGTATGTCACTGAAAACAAACAATGCCTCATAAAGAGTGGTGAAATGAGGGAGAACCAAATAGTGAGAGGTAATGGGAAGCAGGTGACTAGTATTCGGGTGATTGGGATCTGGGGCTTGAGTGACGTTCAGGAGAGGGAGGTTGTGTGCATGTGTGTGTGTGTGTGTGTGTGTGTGTGTGTGTGTGAAGGTTGTGCAGGAGTAGGACGTGGTGTCTGACTGGATCTTACAGTAGCCTATTATTCACACATAATGATGGTCACCAAATACTTTTATATAGGCTTACTAAGCAAAATTGTTGTCAACAATATGATATACATGTTTTACAGTAGGGAAACAAAAACTGTAGAGACCAGATGAGAAAATCGTTTGAGTGCTGGCCCAGTTCCATCTCAGTCCATAGGTTTTCAATGAACACTGTGGGGAGTGACACTGTGGGGAGTGTCTGTGGGGAGTGACACTGTGGGGAGTGACACTGGGGAGTGACACTGTGGGGAGGGGAAATAATGGCCTGATTCTTCAGATGCATACCTGTTGGTCTGTCTCTGTTTATCTGTGGAGCTACTGTGCCACTATGTTTTTTTAGGGGAGGCTGTGTCCTCTAACCTGTAACTGTACCCTTACTTCCCGCAGAGTGTTTTCCAGAAGCCGTCTCTTCCAGAGTACAAGGTGGCGGCGGTGCAGAAGTCCCGCTTCATTCTGCTCCACTACAGCGTGTCTAAGGCCATGTGGGATTGGCTGATCTTACTGGCCACGTTCTACGTGGCTGTCACCGTGCCCTTCAATGTCTGCTTCGTCAGTTACCACGACGACAGCGATCGTGACTCCCGCAGCACCATCGTCAGTGACATCGCCGTGGAAATGCTCTTCCTTCTGGGTAAGATACCGTGCGAGTAGGCAAAACAGCACTTCATTAAAATTCAATGGCGTCAGTAGTACTTAGCATCTTTGGAATCAAGTTGATCAACAGTAGTGGTTTCTCACAGTGGCCGTGTTGGTTCCCTTGGCAATAGGTCACACTTGACTGCTTTGTCTCACCCACCATCACCAACTCTTCATGGTGTCTGTGTTGCCCCTGGATACAGCTCACAATGTGAGACCTGTTCCCTTTGCCGTCTCCTACAGATATGTTATCCTCAGACGGCAGAGATGGGGTTCTTTAAGTGTTAATCATTTACATTCATGTATAAAACTAGAATAACATCCTAAGTATGGTATTACCATGGTTTTTGTAATAACCTACTTGTACAGTACTTACATGTCAGGATAAATGTTGCCTACGCACTTAGTTAAAACCTACTGTATTGTACAATGGAGTGAAGGACACAATAGGATTATTTTCTGTTGGCTTCTCCTCCCTGCTCTTCCCCAGATATCATTCTGAACTTTCGAACCACGTATGTGAGTCTGTCGGGTCAGGTGGTCTATGATGCCCGTTCCATCTACCTCCATTACTGTGGAACCTGGTTCTTCGTTGATCTGATCGCTGCTCTTCCCTTCGACCTCCTCTATGCCTTCAACATCACTGTGGTGAGTTAGTCTGGCAGAAATTAGTAGGTATGTGTACATTCCGAATCTTGCCTTAGACCTCAGTGGTACTTCCTGATTGGTTGATTAGTAGGGACAGTGCGGAGGAATTGTTATGTTTTTATTTTTAACAGACATGCATCTATTAGTTGCTGGGATTCCGAGCCTTTGACAATTCCCAGTTCTCCGCACTGTCTGAAATAGCTTCATCACTCATACATAAGTAGGAAGTCACGTAATCAATACACCAACTCCAGACCTCATGACCGAACCGACACAACATGGCAGACTCATGCCTCATTTCTCAATTCAGGCAGTGCTTGTTCGATGGCCTGTCCAATAAATGTTTTGCCCCTCTTAAAGAAAATACCCTGGGTGCAACTAATCCCCCCAAGCATTGAACTGCAATGGATTAGACCTGCAACCAGATACTTTATTGCCTGGCTCCTTCTTCATCTCTGACCGCTCTCCCCCCATCCGCAAGACAAACGATAGCTGCAGCCTCCATCGCTCCAGCCCCGTCTCGCTGTATACCTCAGCCAGACACAGTTGTTTTCCGATAGCCCTCTCACATAACCTTCCCTGAGCTGGCGTGGCGCTGCTCAACTATCCCTTCCCCACAAATCTTCTTCTTCTTTTTTTCCCCCCTGAAGCTTCCCGAGAGATATGCAGACCTTATGCAGATTCATTTGTCATTAGCCCCTGGGGGACGTGAAATAATGGAGCAGTAGGCTCAACGTTTTTGCTCATTCTGTCAAAGTTTGACCACCGTATTGTCGCTGAGGATATCCCCCTCCCCCCCGGACGCCAAACGACATGTCATTCTGTAAATGGACAGTTGCTCTTTGTAAGTCAACTATAACATTTCCTCCTGCCCAGACGTCTCTGGTCCACCTCCTCAAAACGGTTCGTCTGTTGCGTCTACTGCGGCTGTTACAGAAGCTGGACCGCTACTCCCAGTACAGCGCCGTGGTTCTGACCCTGCTCATGTCCGTGTTCGCCCTGTTGGCTCACTGGATGGCCTGCATCTGGTACGTCATCGGCCGCAGGGAGATAGAGAGCAGCGACCCTGTCACCTGGGACATAGGTGAGCTTTGCGTGGGCCTGTGTGTGTGTGTGTGTGTGTGTGTGTGTGTGTGTGTGTGTGTGTTTCTACATTGTGTGAAGCTGGACCAATCTCACCCTGCAGAAACCTTATCAGATTGTTCCCTAGTTTCTACAGTCCCCTCTACACACCCGGCTCCTCTGTGGACAGGCCTGAATGGTCCCTCAGTGCCTCTGCCTTGATAACAACCCCTTCGCACAACCTTACAGGAAGTGCGGGTCACAGAGTAATGGGCAGAGGCATCATTCCCCTACAGACATGTCATCTAAACAACCCGGATACCTACACTCTGTTAAATCACCTCAGGGATACAGAGGACACAGCAGTCATGCACACACAAAGGGAAAAAACACCTAAACCCTTTCACTGGTCTGCTATTAATCATTTCTAAGCACTGCAAACCACGTTCCCGCTTCTTCTCCGTCTCTTCTCCTTGACATCACATCACGCCTTGGAACTCCAGGCTGGCTACAGGAGCTGGGGAAGCGTCTGGAGACCCCGTACATCAACAGCACGATAGGTGGCCCCTCCATGCCCAGCGCGTACATCGCCTCCCTCTACTTCACCCTCAGCAGCCTCACCAGTGTGGGCTTTGGCAATGTGTGTGCCAACACAGATGCAGAGAAGATCTTCTCCATCTGCATCATGTTAATGGGGGGTAAGTTCACTGGAAGAGAACCCTTAATTGGTTCAATCATTATTTAATGTTTTGTTTAAAGGTTCTCTCATTTCTGTATTGATGAGTGAAAGGGGAGGCGAGCCTGGAGACCTGCCCTTTCACTTAATTTACATACGCTCGTGACGCGACGTCACTCGGCAAACTTTTGTTGTTTCATTATACCTGCTGAATCTTGGCGATGTAGTTATTGCAGCTTGCTTTGGACATAAATCTAGCAAATATGTCGAAAGAATGAAGGTTGACTAACGTTTTTCTCTTTCTTTGCGTAGTTTTAACGAATTTGTCCAAGCAAATACTGACAGTGTGGGCATCTTGATCAACCGATGTCATGAAGTCGTTAATTAAATCGTTAAATCGTGGTAGCGTAACATTGATCGCGTGTCAGTGATGTACAGTAGGCTTCTGTAACATTATTCGCATGCCGGAGAGAACGTGACATTTGTAGCTTTTCATAGAATGTAAAATGGTATTGTGTCGTATTTGTCCGTTAGCCCAGGGCTTAGGAATACAAGTGTGAATCCTTAGCCTAGGGTTAAACCTTAGCCCAGGGTTAACAAACTCTTGTGTGAACACAGGCTAAACTAACCCTGGGCCAGCCTTAGCCTGGGGCTGAGATTTCCCAGGGCTGAGATTGCCCAGGGCATAGAACAATGCAGTGTGAATAGGTCTTTAATGTATAGGGATGGCTGGGCATAGCCCTGTTCTGCATAATTTGGGTGATTCTAATAAACCACTTTCAACATGTCTGTAGCATATTCAGTAGTCATTTTTTTTAACCCAAATCTCATTAACATAATGAAACCTGTTTAAATTCTAGAGTAATTTTGTGAAAGATTGCTGTAAAAATCAATACTAAAACATGACATAAATGTATCTGTTTGTTTCTTGAAAAATCATATTTATGAGCTTTTCCCTGAAAAGGCTTTTTTTATTTTATTTTCTCACCCATGTACTGTATGTGCCTTGTAGTCATGTCCTCTTTTTAACATCCATTCTGCAGCCCTGATGCACGCAGTGGTCTTTGGTAACGTGACGGCCATCATCCAGCGCATGTACTCCCGCCGCTCTTTATATCACACGCGAATGAAGGACCTCAAGGACTTCATACGTGTGCACCGTCTGCCCCAACTGCTGAAACAAAGGATGTTGGAGTACTTTCAGACCACCTGGTCTGTAAACAATGGCATCAACGCCAATGAGGTAGGTTTACATGATAACCTGAACAACAAACGGAATACTTTAAACTTAGGAGGACATGAGGTCTTGGCCAACACCTCCAGAGAACCAGGCTTGAAAGACCCGTTGCTGTCCCTGTCCAAAGTCCTCCTGGTTGTGTTGCAGATCAAGACGATACCTGATGATTTCTGCTGCCACTCTGCTGCCCCCCCCCCGCCCCCCTGGTTGTCCCTGCCCTTGTCCATCTGGTCATGCTTCTAACCTGGACTAGGTTTAAATAGACTCTGGACTCAGCCCATATGCATGTATTCATTATTACAATTTGCACTCTTAATATCTTCACCCGGCACAGCCAGAAGAGGACTGGTCACCCCTCTGAGCCTGGTTCCTCTCAAGGTTTCTTCCTAAATTTCAGCCTTCTTAGGGAGTTTTTCCTAGCCACTGAAATTCAGCACTATTGTTGTTTGCTCCTTGGGGTTTAAGGCCGGGTGTTTTTCTAAAAGCACTTTGTGACAACTGCTGATGTAAAAAGAGCTTTATAGATAAATTTAATTGATTTGATTGAAAACCACTGTATATGACACAATTAATCAAGACGGCTCACCGCATAGGCAGACTAGGTTGCAGCCAAGGGAACCCAGACTGCTAGAGGAACCCACCAACTAAAAATAAATGAATTTATTTTAAATAATGTAGTAATTATCTTGTTTTAAGATAAATCTTTTTTTGTCAGTCAGGAAAGGAGTTTAGTGATTTTAGGGGCCAGGCCACTCGGTCATAATATGGTGACTAATTTGTCAGGGCACTGAAACCCTTGACCATCACACATAGGCCATGAAGCAAAATAGCTAAATAAATCACTTAAAAAAAAAAAAAAAAAACAGTATCATCATCAAGTATGATTATATATTGCTTAATTGAGAGAGAAATGTTCTGCTACTTCATGGGCAATTGGTAACCATGGTAACCAAGCCATGGTAACAAGCACCGGTGTCTGTGGGAGAATACAGTATCTACCCTGTGCAAAATGTGGACAACTGCAGAAAACAGACTGAAAATCAACCTCACATTTTCCTCTCCACTGTCAAGATTGGGGCTCTTAACATATATTGTTTTGTGGCCCCCTCAAACCGAATCCTGCGTAGGATCTCCAGAAGTATAGGGTCAGCCCTGGATTTCACTGTGGAAACTCACTCTATCTAGTGCTAGCACCAATACATTTCTTTTAATTCCAGGCAGGAGAGTGTGCACACGTTTAGAGTAAAGGTGAATTAAATGGGGACAGCCATTAGGGCACAGTCTAGTGTATTTTGTTTATGTAAATACATAATTATTCAGAGAGTAGGTATACCTTACTTTGGGAGTTGTTAGATAATCTTTTCCAGACACTTTTCTGAAGTAATCTTTTGTTACTGCTAAGGCTGTATCTAGTCCAAGGTCTTTTTGTCAGATGGGGTTGACAGCATGGCTGTTAGTTATAGACAGTCAGACGGTCTCATTGTCTAGTCGTGTTTGTGTGGGCGGGTGATGGAGGATTCTAAAGTAAACATGCAATCTTGCATCTAGGTCATGTCCACTTTTCTTTCTCAATTCACTCTCAGTCCCTGCCTGCTGAAGTTAGATCGACTGCTTCAGAAATTAATGATGTTTACCGTGATAACCGGCCCCAGGGATTTGAGTAAACAATGTACTGTTCATTTACACCCTCTCATCACCAGCCTTTTAATGTATTCAGTGCTGAGGACACCTCAGCAGATACTGAGAAGGATCACAAGAACTCGCAGATTTCTAACACCTCTCAGCTGGTGATTCTGTCAGGCTACCACAGTGCTCGTTTTACTACGTATGCTGGGATTTGAGTCATCTAGAGAAGGCTTGCATTGAAGCGTGTTAGCCGACACAGCTAGATTCCACAAAACACCTTTCAGTCATATGTATTTTATAGAACCTTTTTATGTCAGCAGTTTCTGTGAGGGGCTTTTACAGATTCTCACCTAGACCCCATAACACAATCAAGCGGGTCAGATGCAACATGCAGCCCTTTGTGAGCTGTCATTTTGCCTTCATCCTCCAGTGTCACTAGCAGTCCCGGGTGTAACATGCATTGCAGTTCTTGAAGTCCTCCCACCTCTCACCCGTCAGCTGCTACATGACTTTCCTGACGAACTGCGTGCGGACATCGCCATGCACCTGAACAAGGACATCCTGCAGCTGCCGGTGTTTGAGCGGGCCAGTAGGGGGTGTCTGCGCTCCCTGTCCCTGCACATCAAGACCTCATTCTGCGCCCCGGGGGAGTACCTCATCCGCCATGGAGACGCGCTGCAGGCTAACTATTTTGTCTGCTCTGGGTCTCTGGAGGTGCTTAAGGACGACCTGGTTCTTGCTATCCTGGGTATGTCTAAAGCCCAATTTATACCTGGTTCTGAAATGCCTCCTGGTCTTGTGCACGTTCTAATTGTGCCCACGTTTGTGTTTAAAGTTGGGAATGATTAGAAGTCTCATTGTGATTTCGTTTGTGAAGTGTAAACATGCAGGATCTGGCAGAGATCAGGGTGGAAGATGCTTGTTAAAGGCAAGTATAAATAGGGCATATTTTGTATATATATGATGATCTTTTGAATGATGGGTCTAGGCAAGGGGGATCTGATCGGGGCAGACCTGCCCGGGCAGGACCAGGTGATCAAAACCAATGCGGACGTGAAGGCTCTGACCTACTGTGACCTGCAGCACATCAGCGTCCGAGCCCTCAGAGAGGTCCTGTCCCTTTACCCAGAGTACGGTAGTCGTTTTAGCGATGACATCCACCACAACCTCACCTACAACCTCAGAGAAGGCAGCGAGGCGGAGGTGAGGACCGCACATGCCTGCCCACTCGCTCACTTTTACGCTCACTCATTCACTCCTGACCGTGTGGCCTTCTGCAACTTGTAATGAAATTGATATTGATCTCCAGGCTCTGACGAGGTTCTCGCGGTCCCCGAGGCTGTCACAGGTAAACTTGCACCTTTTTATCACTACACAACAGTGGGTAATTGTTTTGCCTTGTCTACCACTAACAGATAGCTCAGGGATTCTCCTGCAGCTTCGGTCAACATACAGCATCTACAATGTCACATGGTCTGAGATTAACTATTCAGAGCTGGGAAGATTATACATGAGAAGGAATCTCAGATGTAAAATAGAATTCACAAATAAAATATTTCCAGCTTGAGATGTGAAAGAGGCTTTTTGACTCATCATTACATTTTTCAGACTATAAAAAAAAAAGATTTGGGTTCATATGAGGTTAAACCTGTCGCCCCTCTCCACAGGTCGGCATTTTCCTTGACAAAAGGCTGAATGCCATGTTTGAATGTAACCCTCTCCCACACAGAACTGAATTCTGAAAGGACAATGGTTTTCACACTAACAGCCCCCTTAATTAAACCGGTTCACTCTTTGTGGGTGTATCTGTGGGACCATTAGTTTGTCCTCGTGAATGTTTTTATTTTATTTTTTTTATGTGAGTGGGTGTTGGAGTAGGTGTGCTACTCAATGCTTGTGCGTTTCTATGACATGTGAGTTTCCATGGCAGTGTTTCTTCATTGTGCCTGGGAGTAACATTCTTGCATGAATTATTCACCACAATGTGGTAATTTTCCAGTTGCTCAAGAAACTCAGTGAAAACATGCATTTATTCAGACAGAAAACATTCAACGGTTAGGAATAACAATTACGATGAAAAAGAGCTATGTAACAGCTAAATAATTTTACTCCCGGAGAAAATCTGTAGCAAATAATTCACCTCAATACACCTCTTACTTTCCATTGCTCACTTACAGTAAAACAGCTAGAAGGATATCATTGCAATGAGTTCACAAAAATCTGAGGAGTACGACATGAAAGTAGAGATATTTCTGAATCCCACAGAGAATCTGCTGGTGATGTCTCTCATTGCTGTCTTCACCACCCTCTATCTCTCAGGAGCACGTTGACACGGGGCCCAAGCATCCCTTCATCATAGAGGCAGAAGATGCAGGGTCTGGTGAGGACATCAGCCCCTGTTCCAGTGGGGCCTCCCACCCAGGACGTCTGCCCCTGCTGCATGGCCTGAGCAGCTCCGTTCGCCACCCTGGCCTCAGCAACCCCCTTGGGGAGGAGCTTCGACATGCCAGTGCACTCCGTCTCTGCCGCTCCCCGGTCCAGGGCTGCAGAGGCCGTAGCCCCTCCCCTCAGCTGCTGTCCAGTGAGGAGGTTCCTCCCGCCCCAGTGCCGATGGTGGTCACAGACCACAGCTCATGTTATAGGCCAGCCAAGCTGCTCATTCCCTCGGTGCATTGTGTCAGCCCCTTGGACCTCAGCCCCAGGTAGGATGGTCAAAATTGGATTTACCCAGTGATAACTGAACACTCAGATTCCACTTCATTTTACAGATTTTACGTCATGCAGGTATAAAACTCTTCCTTTCCTCTCTCATCCAGGGTTGTGGATGGCATTGAGGATAACGAGCACACATTTCACTTCAATATGGAACAAGGCGAGGCAAAAACAGTTAACAAAGGTAGCGTCTGATGGGTTAAACAGTGGTTTCTTTTTTCCTTCTTTGTTATTTTTCTTGGGGGGCAGTGTATGTTCCCTTTGTTCAGACAGTTGGAAAGAGAGAGGGAGACAGTCAGTGCAATGCATACAAATTAAACGGTATGACCCAGTTCTGAATAGAAGCGGTTCTGAAAGCAGTGATCTCATCCACCTTTCTCTGTTAATTCCCCTCATAGACCTCTTCCAGGTGAACACCAACTTACTTCTGGAGACTGAAGAGGTGAGGCAGAACATGGGCCTGCTGAACAAGGAGGTATAAATTTATACAATCACTTCTCATAAACAGACACATGAACCAACACTAAGAGGTCTATGTCCGTTAATGTAGTGTTATGTGCCTCATCTAGGTAGAGAGCTCAAGAGACACAAATCGTTTAGTTTTCCCACTTCATTTCCAGTACTCTAGTTTCTCTGTACCCCTAAAGGGCTGACTGCCTAAAACAGGCTCTTTGGCATACTTACAGCATTAAGCCTGGGGATCAGGCTATGAAGGAAGGATAACATTTAGTCAGTTTTGCTTAAGATGGAGGATTGTTATAAGGGAGAAGGCTCCATATTGAAAAACATACATGATACTGGCCTATTAATTCCAAGCTGGAAGACAATATTCAGACAACCATATGTTTTTCAGAGCCTGTTGAGTGTGGTTGTCCTATGGCTATTTTACAAACAACAATCCGACAACTGTTTTGACAGTGGTGCAGGATATTTGCTTGGCTTGGAAGATTCTCAGCGTTTTTATGCGTTTTGATATCTTGTTCAACTCACCTGAATACATTTTTGAGCTACAATAATGCAACAACATAAAATGTTAATGAAAAGGTTTAGTTTCTCTGACAGACACAGACATTGTCCAGATGTTCAAAAACACCTGAATGATAATGTACAATAACAAATACAGTATATACATTTCTTTAATACAGTATTTGTAAAGTACAGTCGATTTAAAATGTTAAATTAAATAAAAATTTAAGTATAAAAACCGTAAAAACCACAGAGTCAGGTAACTAATCAGGCAAACACCGTACATAGATTTGAGTATCAGTTCATAATTTCCACTTCCTACACGTAACCCAATGGATCTCTGAATAAGATCTGGCATTTAAAGAACTCATGTGAGTTTTCATTTTATAGGCAGCACAAAACAAATCTCAAATGGGACTCTGATAAAAATATGATGTTATTAGTAAAAAGTCAATTTGTGAAATCAAGATCAAAATGCTTGTGTGAAGACACACAGCCATGTGTCCGATACATTCGTCCTCAAAGAGCTAGTAGTGTTCGTAAAAGTATTTTTGAAACATTCTGTGAATGTTAAGAAACCATTCCATAGAACTCACAAGGAAAAGAAGTTTCAGAATGTTACATTATGACTTTCAAATAACCAGTTACATTCTCAAAGTGTTAATTAAATCTCCTGGAAAACATTTAAGGAACCTTTCTCAGATCCTTCTTTTCACATAACAGTTTTCCCAGAGTATGCAAAATATCAATTTTAACCAATGTTCACTCAAAAACATACATTCCCATAACAGCCACAGAACTTGGTTATGAGTGTTTTTGTTTTGAACTTTTACAACGTAAAAGTTCTATCTGCACGCATAACCGACAGATAGAACTTTTACGTTTTCTTGCTAGGAACGATTACTATTCAACCAAGCAACCAAGATACATAATTCTCCATGTTGTTTATTTTCCAGATGAGTGCCCTAAACCTGGAAGTGTCCAACCTGACCAAGGAGCTACATGAGATGATGCGTTTCCTGCAGGCCCATGTGACTTTGTCTCACCGCCCCTCTACTGTCTCCACATATCCATATGGCATGCAGATGGTCCACAACCCCAGCGGTGGGATGAATGTTTCCAGTAACTGGCAGACACAAGTGCCTTTCAGCGTGCCGACTGGACCTCACTCTTCTCACCTCCACCATGACCCCCTGAGCCACCCTTCCAGGAACATGTGGATCTACAGCGGGGTCCCCCCTGAGGGCACACATCTCAGCAGTGGTCAGAAGGTGGAGGTGGAGCACCTTCACCGGCTGCCCGATCCCAGGTCATCCTGTTTACATCCGTGCTGCTTGGACAGAGGTAGAACTACCGGTCAGGGACTAGAAGCCCGATGTATGCCTTTCCAGACCTCCAGAACTACACCCAACTCTCCCTTCATGGCCCACTCCCAGTGCCGGACCGGGCAGTCCCTTCTGGGTCTCAGTTCAGATGTCCCATTAGTCCCAGGTGTTGTTCCTGGGCAGGTTGGCCACCAAGCCATCCCAGCCATCAGTAGTTCTAGTTCCCTAGGTTCTTCAGGCATCCTCAGCCAGTCTCACCCCTCCCTGAGCATCCAGGTCAGCTCTGACCTCAGCCACTCTCTTTGCGGTTCTCCAACTCCCATCCACGCCTCACTGACTCTCACAGGCCAACCACAGCTCCACACCACCTGCAGTTCTCGCTCTGGGGCCTACACGTCTGTCAGCCCAACAGACAACCAGACACACCACCAGATCACCCAGGGGCAGAGGTCTCATAACAGAGCTAGGCAGAATGACCTGGTGGGCTCTAGTCCTGTCCACACATTGGACCCAGCCCTTCCTTTGGTGGGGCCATTGATCAGGTCAGGGCCAGACAGCAGAGGGCTAAAAACTGAGTACCCACAGGACAAGGAGAAAGCTGAGAGGATGCAGAGTGAAGCTGAGATGGCAGAGATCCAGACCCAGGGGATGAACATCAGCACACAGCAGGGCCTGGACGTAGAGCCTCTCTGGGGCTTGGAGGTGACACGTTAGCAGCTGTCTTGTCCTAAAAAACCAAACCTGGGCAACAAATGACAGACTTTTTGGCCATGAAGAGCAATTATTTCACTGCCTACGTCACTGCTTAAAAAATAGATACAATAGATAGAGATCACCGTTTTTTATTTCTTCCAATTTTGCATTAACTACTGTACCTTCACTAAAAACATTTTGCCTGCAATCTATGGTTTCAAATCACAAAATTCTACCATGGCTGCCTTTTCATTTGTATAGAGAGTTCTCTGTCTGAAGAGAGGACCCACTGCATATTTTATTTCTTCCCTGATCGAAGTTGACAAAATGATTTGCCATTGAAAACAGACCCTTGTTAGTCACTGTAGCCTAGGGTTGGATTAACGAGTCCAGCAACTGTCTGGAGCCCACAGAGACCAAACAAATGACAAAGAATATTGTTGCTGCTTGATAATGCTAAGCCCTTCAACTAAACTGTCATTTTTGGGTAAGTCTCTTGTGTTTACAATATTATAAATAACACTACAAATCACAGTACACCTGGAACGGCCTGTGCTGTGCCAGTCGTTGCAGTTCTATGTTCTGTGTGTTCTGGTTCTATTTTTCATGTTTCTATGTTCAGTCTCTTTAATGTACTGCTTTCACCTGTAACTCGTTAACCCCTTGTTTAGTCCCTGTGTAAGTTCCCCCTGCCCTTGTGTTTCTTGTTGCTCATTGTTTTGTCTCTACGGCTGTGTTTTTTTTTGGGAGTCTTTGGATTAAACCACGTTTGCTATTGAAACCTCTGCATCTTTGTCCTGCCTCCATGCCACACCCTGACAACACCATATTGGCACTGAATGTACTACGTTTGATGTATTTTTTCACTGTATGTACAGTATTGATATGGACCAGAGATTGAGGAAAAGCTGAATTAGTTTACAAAAAGAATCAGACAGCTTTCATTTATCGTTTCCTGTGAACTGAAAGTCGTTACTGAAGGAGGGTTTCTTTACTCATTCTAAAATGAGATCTGACAGTCATAGAAAAAACAAATCCCACCCCATTCCCTCATTATATTGTGTTTACATAGAAATTATCATCACATAATGAACATTATTCTGACATGTGGTATAATGTGATTTAATTGCCTGTGAATACGAGGGATGTCTGGATATTACAGCATGCAGTCAATGTCTGTGCTCATTATTTTAGGACAACTGTCTCTGGCTAGACTGCCAAAGAGGACCTATGGTCATTTGAGTTTTTCCCTCTGTCCTCTTCTGCAATATATGCCCTTCAGGACATATTGTAGCTCTCTCTGCATCTCTTCATGCTCTTGTAGCTTGACTCTTTTCTGGCTTTTTCTATGCTCTATACTTTACTGATACTTTTTCATAACTGACACTGAAAAAAGACTTGCAGTGTACACTGTCAGCACAGCAGCTAAGGAAGCTTACAAATTAGTTTACTTTACACATGTGCTGGTGTGAATAGTTGTATACCTATTTTGATTGTGATTTGAAAAAATAAAACTATTTAATAAACAGAATATCATCAATGTCATATGTTCTTCAAGAGGAATGTTATTTAAGTTCAAAATCAAACAAGGCAACAGTAAACATCATTCTCTACAAATGATGCACCAGTACCTTGGGCCAATCGTAAATTCTCTATGGGTCGGTTTCTCAGACACAGATTAAGCCTAGTCCTGGATGAAAAATTCATGCACAATGGAGAATCCAGATATGTCAATGAAAATATCTGGATATTTTTAGTCCTGGACTAGGCTTAATCAGTTTTTGAGGAGTAGTCTTTAAAAAAATGTTTTTGTACAATTCAGAATGGCAGGAAATCCATAATGTGTGGACTTGTGGGTCTTTGGATAAATGAATCCCTTGCAAAAGACCCATTTACATTCAGTGCCCTGTAAAGTATTCAGATCCCTTGCCTTTCTCCACATTTATTTCTGTTCTACAGCGGCTTTCAAAGTGTTCACCCCCTTTGGCGTGAAACGGACATGGATTTTGAGGTTTTGCAGCTCATTAACAGAAAATATATTGTCAAAGTGAAAAATAAAATCAAAATCCATGTCCAAAAATTAATGTTGTTATAAATAAATTACAAATACAAGACAGAAAATAATTGTTTATATAAGTATTCACTCCCTTTATTGCATATTTGGTAGAGGCACCTTTGGCAGTAATTATAGTCTATTTGTTTAAATCTCCACCAGCTTTACACATCTGGAGACAGTAATTTATGGCCATTCTTTTTTACAAAATTGCTTAAGCTCCATCAAGTTGGTTGGGAACGTTTGGAGAACAGCTATTTTTTACTCAGTCCACGTTCTAAATTAAGTTGAGGTCCAGGCTTTGGACATAGACCTTTTTGTTCTTTAGTCTCTCCATATAGCTTTGTCTGCATGTTTGGGGTCATTATCCTGCTTGAAGATTAACCTTCCAAGTCCCATGTCATTTGAAGACATAAGCAGCTTTTTCTTCCAGGGTTTTTTTGTAGTTTCACTCATCCATTTTGCCCTCAATCTTCCCAAACTTTCTAGGCCGTGATGCAGAGAAGCATCCCCAAAACATAATGCTGCCCCCACCATGCTTCACGGTTTGGCTTGTGCCAAATAGTGCTAAGCGTTAAAGCCAAAACGTTCTAGTTTGTTCTCATCACTCCATAGGTCCACTTGGTCTCAGAGTCTCTGACATACCTCCTTGCAAACTTTAGCCAAAATCATGTGTAACACCTTGATTGCACACATGTGGAGTCAATTCAACTAATTACATGACTTCTAAAGACATGTTGTGTCATTGCAAGGAGGTTGAATATGGATGCAATGGATTTGTTTGTGTTGATCACTTGCAAAAAGTCCTCCAAAAACTCTGCGGCACTTATTCACTCCAAAAACTAAATCTATTTTCATGACGTAGAAAAATGTGGAAAAATAAATAAAAAAAATAATTTCACAAACAATAAACCATAATAACAAGCAAAGACATGGTTCAGAAATGTGTGCCAATTTATAGAAAATAAAATACTGAAATATCTTATGTAAATGTTCCGTTTATTCAATATTTTATAGAAGCGCCTTTGGCAGTGATCACAGCTTCCAGTCTTCTTGGGTATATTACTACCAGCTTTGCACACCTGGATTTGGGCAGTTTCTCACATTCCTCTTTGCCGATCTCAAGCTCTGTTACATTGGTTTTTGCTCTGACATGCTCTGTGAAGTGTGGGACATTACATAGACAGGTGTGTGCCTTTCTAAATTACATCCAATCAATTGAATTTGTCACCGGTGCTCCAATCAAGTTCTAGAGACGCCTCAAATCGACCAACACAGGATGCATCAGAGCTCAATTTGGAGGGTCATGGCAAAGGGTCTGAATACTTATGTATATATTTTTAAGATTTAATGTTCAATAAATTATCACAAATTTCTATAAATGTGTTTTTCATGGGATATTGTGTGTAGATTGATAGCAAAAAATATTTACTCAATCAAATATAAATTATGTCTATAATGCAACAAAATGTGGAGAAACTGAAAGGGTCTGAAAACTTTCCAAAAGCTCTGTAGTTTCACAATTTCATGTCAAGTTGGGTGAGAAAAGAGGCCTTGTAACATTTGCATTTTCTTTCAACACCATCTGGCTAATCAGCATATCTAAATGCTGGATCTCAATGGTATAATTCACCTATATTTTTCTTCAATATCAGAGACAGATCTCTACATCATGGATTTCATTGAGGGGGACAAAAAATGTTCACCAATAACTCCCCTTCAAAAAGACACAACCCGCAATACTCAGGCTTGCTCATTTGACGCCCATAGCATGAACATCTTTAGTCAGTGTACAACCTGAAAAAAATACCACAACATAGTCAGTACATTGCAGTCAATGGGAAAGATGAGTGGCAAAAATAACAGATTTGTTTATCTCAAATATAAGACCTGGGCAGAGAGATTCTATTATACATTGAAACGGTATTTTTCCAATGCCATTTTCTTCATGTTTACAGTGAAGACAGCTGGAGAAATGTCACTTCTAATCGACTGAGCACAGTCTATGCTTAGCTTGAAGACCAAGCAACACTTTCGTTATTACAAAACAATAAATGGGATGCTAGTGTGTGAATCAGTCAAGATTTAAAGTGTAGCATTTATCCTTTTCTTAGGACTAACATGCTTGGGCACGTAATAAAGGTTTTGGTTTCGAAGGTCAAATCTGGTTCCATAGGTCAAGTCTCATTTGAAAGCACAATAGCCAGCAATATTGTTGAAGTTTATATGGGTAAAATTACTGGCTGTTCAACTTCCCAAAACATACAGGGTTATACTTCCATGATGAAGGATATAGTATAGGCATCCCATTTTTTACTTCTACTGTAAAAGACCCCTCAGCTACATCTACCATCAACTACCATGCCTTTTACATTTCACAATCTGTTCAGAAATAAGAAGACCGCTTTTAAAGACATTTTACGAATGTTAGTAAATACTTGACTACTGAAATTGACTACGAATGTTGTTGCTTTAATTTTTTAAGTATTAACTAGTCCAGCGTGGTTTAGGGTGAAGGGGATAGTACTGAGACTGGTAAAGAGAGTAAGAGGGGACTACACGTTGGTGCAGTTATCGACAGACCGATGTTGAAATGGGAATATGTCAGGCACTCACAACAATTTTGTAGAAAAAATATTTGAAACATTAACTGCAGATGTCTTCTGGTCATTCATGCATGTATTTATCCTGGTAGTACAATAAAAATCTTACATATGGCTCATTGAAGTTAGGCTGACAGCTGGCACCACCTAGTGGTACATCACAGTACATTTATCCCGTTGTCCCTGTCCCGTTGTCCTCTGCTCCTGGCTGGTGAAGTGTTTCCCGGAGGTGCCTGAAGCCATTTTCTGGGTAGCTGGAGTTGTAGGGGGAGGTTTGGGGCGTGTACAAACAGACCTAAAGAGGAGCCCCAGCAGACATGACCTGCTTAAAGACATGGAAGTAACACCATTTTTTCCTAACAAATATTGTAGGAGTCTACATGAGGATGTCACAGAGGTTCAACCAGGAGTCATCAGGCCAGGTAGTGCTGAGAGTCTAGAACTCAGGCACTCTGCGAGAAAGAGAAAGAGTGAGATGGTAGAAACCAGATTGTGATGACCGAGAAAGTAGTAATGAAAGAGAGCTTGCCCAACATCACACACGCATAATATTTTTCTACTTTTTGAGTGTATTGTATGGTTTTTGAATAATGATAGTGACAAATGTGTTTCATTACTATTGTGTAAACCTAGGGTGGCAACCAATGGTTTTAATTTCTTCATATTGGATGATACTTTTAAGTCAATCTTAAAAACCAAAACAATTTTATAAATGTTATAATTTCTACTGTCCGTCTGTTGCTCGATGGGAGATACAAGTGCTCCTCTGAGGGGGGACCAAGGAGCTGTGGTTTCTTTAGTGGGTCTGTCTGCTCAACAGACCTCTAAGGATTCAGCCAAGCCTGGACTTACTGACCCACAACGAAGGTTGAATCCGGTACTCATGGCCCCAAGTGTTACACCTCTACATCTGGCCCCTGAGTGTATATCCTTCTCAGGCCATGGGCAGTCCTTGAGCTAAGCCCCGGAACCGGTTTGATGCCAATTTTTCCAGAACTGATAGTGAGATGTATGCACCTGTTTCTCTCCAGTGACGCCCAACCAAGATTTGTGCTCCCGGTGATCCTACCTAGCAGACTGCTGCCTCGGTTCCGAGAGTGTGACAGGAGGTTCTCGCCCTTGAGCAGGTTAATCTCTCGGACAGAGGCCTCCCCCTGAACGCTGTTGACACGGTGCCGGGTGGGGGGGGCATGGCTTTCCTGCAAGAGTTCTGCAGTGGAGAAGTTCTTTTTTCCGAATGATTATTATCATCTCTGGGAAGACTTGGAGTTTATAGCGGAGCATTCCGGACCTCCCTGGTGTCAGCTTTAGCAGGTTGAAATGGGGGAGATTTTTGCATTAGGATACTGCAAATGTCACTGAATTATTGGGTCAATCTACAGGGACATGGGGTTTCCCACCTTACCAAACAGATGCTACAGGAGTGCTAGGGACATGGGAGAGCACAGACCATTAGCTTTGGGTGGGTGGGAAATGCCTAGGCCAGGGACATGGGGTTGTGGGAAAGGACGTTTATCCCCACAGTGGCTGTGCCAACTAATCCAGTGTGGTTACTTCCACTTCCAGTAATGGGTCAAAAGATCCAAGCACAGAATCAAGCAGAATTTGTAGTGCTGGACTGTGGTATGGAACTCAAATGGAACTCAAAAACATCTAACAGATCATATGAGTGTTTAAACTTCAGAGCTGAGGGCTGTACTATTGGCCTTGACGTAGGTAAAAGATATAGAACCGGACAGAGTAGTTGTTTGTCTCTAGCTCAGTCTTTAATGAGTCCCCAGTCACTGCGATCAAATAGCAGACAATACCTACTTTATGACAATCTACAAACACATCGGCGAGTGGTACTGATGGGGTTCAGATTAGATTTATTTGGATCCCAGCACATGTTGGGGTGCAGGGGTATGAGGTGGCTGATGTGATATCCAAACAGGCCCCTGGTAAAAAGGTGGGAATTGCAGTACCTATCAGTCAGGGATTTCGACTGTCTGAGAGAAAACAGAATACACTCAGTTTAAAGAGTGTATTGAGTAGACAGTCTACAGATTTAGTTTTGAATAATTTATTTTATTCTCTAATCGAGACAGGGCTGGCAAGTATGATATTCCAACGTTTCTCCCTAATTCTAGCTCACATTCCAACACTAAGTGGCTGTAATGTTGCATGTAAAACACCGTAAAACCCAACTGAAGAAGACGAATTCTGAGTATTGGGCTCAATCTCAAATCGCATACTTCAATATTATATAATACGTGCCATGAAATGAAATAGCTTTGGCAGTGTAAAGTGGTTTTCATCAATTCTTAAGACTATTCCAAGTAGTAAAATACTAATATTACTGGTTTGTAAGCTAATAAAACGGCCAGTGGCAAAAACCATACAGTTCATAGATGCTGTGTGGTGGAAGTAAACTTCATAAGAAACGCTGGTCAATTTAACCCAATGCTTATGGTGTCAAGCTAAATATTTAAACTTAACGTGAAGTTAATGCGCGACAAAATGATCTAATTTTGAGACGCAATTTTATGACGACCTTGTACATCCCAGTCTATCCCAATTCTGGCATACTAGCTTACTATATACTAAACAGTATTTACTTCATCATCACCCGCAAAGTACGTACTTGCAGCACGTAGTATGCGATTTGAGATTCATACAGCTTGGAATTCAACCATTCACTTCAGGAAGTGGGAGGATCCCGGAAAAAAAATCGCTAAGCGGAAGTGAAGGCCGGGGCCTGTGTTGAGAGTTGAGTAGTTGATGTGAGCTGCGATAGAGAAAAAAGTCGTCTGTCGTATTTGTGGAGAGTATAGCTACGAAGAAAAGGGACATTTGTCGTTAACGGTAAGCTGTAAGCAGTTATTTTGGGTCTTCTTTCCAAAGCCAATTGTTGTTAAATAAGGCAGACATTTTCACTGCCGGCCAAACTAACGTTAGCTACGGTACGGTTGCTCGCTAGTAGAGTAGTCTGTGATAATGGTATAATGTTGCTGTAGCTGACTTGACTGATTACTTGTCAGGATAACTAATGGTAGCTAGCAACTAATAATACCAGGAAGTTGTCATTCATTAGATGTTTGATTTAGCTTCTGAGTACAATGTCAATACACGTAGCTTATTCTAGTTGCTCATATTTTAATGTAGTAGTCAGTTAAGCCTAGCCAAGTTTTAGCCATTGCGTTAGCTGTCGTCCTGTGATGGGCATTATGTCGTTGCCTATAACTAATTAACACTATCTAGCGGCTGAACATCAGCTTTCAGTGACATGATACACATAGTTGATGTGTCCTAGGTAGTTAGCATTTTTTGGAAATTGGCTGGCCCTCAAAAGCAAGTTAACTTGGTGCGTTGTCTAACTAGCTTGGTAGCTAGTTGACTATTAGACTAATAATACAGTGAGGTGTATTAGATCTGGTCGTTTTTATTTCTTGCTACGGTTACTTGCTAGCCTTCTACTGGCAGTTGACTGAGCTTGCTGAGGTCATAAGCGATCCGTTATGTTTGCTATTAGACAACGCTGCCAACTTCATGTAAAAACATACGTTGGATATTTACTAGCACGCTAAAGGTTCCGCCAGTTCCATAAAAAACATTGCATGGACGCTCATCAAGGGCACCTGGTTAAATTGTTTTTTTTAGGGCATTTCAAACTCTCCATGGTTAAAGTAGTGAGAACTAGATGCACTTGTTGTTCAGATATGTAATGTGTAACCCACAATTGAAATGGTCAATTATTTGGATTTATTCATTTTTAATAATACGCTTATTTCCCTATGTGAATAGAACATGTTAGCTAGTGCATTTGACCGAGTAATGAGTGAAACACTAATTACAGTAAATACACGTCTTTTTTATTGTTTTTACCTTATTGGTATCTTAGAAGTCAAGTTTATAGCTATCACTTTTACACAGTCGACAGCTTAAAACAAATCAATATTTGGTACCCGACTTTTGTGACTAATGGTTCTAATGGTTATAGACCTTAGTACATGGCAGGCTTTTTTCCGAATTAATGTCAACGTTTTTGTCTGGATCAAAACAGTTCTTAGGTGATGGGTTGCCAGGAAGCGGGCTCAGGTGAGGTGAGGTGATGTTGGCTTGTCACCCCACATAATTTACTAATTTTTGACCCCCCCCAATCTTAAGTCAAATCTTAAACCAGATTTCCTACAATTCAAAACGTTTTCCCATGGAGCTGAGAACAACAAACATTGCACATGCATGCAGTGTTTTAGAAGAAGCTTTTCTATGTAATTATTGTTATTACAGAATCTTCTGGCAATAGCCCATCAGCAAAATTACGTCACATTGTTTGGGATATTTTTACAGATATCCATGTCCAGTTATATAATTTATATTTAAAGGGGACATATGTAAGCATCAGTCACCCGAAGAAATCTGAAGTTAATGTTTTAAGATAATGTTTAAAAAAAAAAGAAATCTAAAAACTATTGAGTGCCTGAGGTATTCCCCATTGAAATGTTCTTGCTGGTCCATCTACAGTATCTATTTGCATTGACTTGTAGTGTCGTCACTCATTTTTGACACTAGCTAATTGTGTTCCAGTATCGTTCGGCATGGGAAGAGGAGATAAGTTCTTATTGTTTAAATTCAGTCTTGTAGACATTAGAGGCAGGATTCTACACATTGCCTCTTTAAGAAATTTAGAATATGCTGTTATCCAGAGCAACTTGTTGAAACATAGATGGATGAGTTAATTTTAAGCATAGGCCAATTCACTATTGGCATATGCTAATTAAAACGGCTGTAATGTCATTAGTCATTTGAAAGTGTAACATATTGAATGGCTTGATCAGGTGACATTTATTACAAAACAAAATGTTTATCAGTCAGTTCCTATCCAGAGTAGCCTACTCATACAGTAAGTCCAAAAGGCTACTTGTTGAGAGAGAAAATTAACAGGTCTGAATGTTACCTGCCACATCTCAGTAGGCATGTACTCTGTTTAGAAATCACCTCTGACTGTTAATCAAGACATTGCTTCTGAGATTGGTGTGCTAGTTGGCAGCACAGGATCTGATCATCTGGCACCTGGCTAGTATTCTGATTTATTTACATTTTTACAAGAAACATTGGCTTTTAAAGTTAACAAAGCGCACAGTAACTGCCATTATGTCTCATTAAAAAAGCATGCTAGAGAGCAGTTGAAGCCCCATAGAACCACTGGGCAAAGGTGCTTGCATTTCCCACCTCTCACAACGTAGGCTGCTGGGTATCATAGCATTAGTTTGTAATGCTAGATTTCTACTGGTCTGTATGAATAATTCAAATGCGTGTTCCTATTAGGGCAAAATAGCCAAAATACCAGCACAATGTTTTTGAGTTTTTCATGGTATTTGTCTCTATCGAATAATACAAATGTATAAATATGAGTCATGAGTAAGGGTTGCCAGATCAAATCCCTAAGATGGCACGATGAAAAATTATGTCACTTTGTCTCTGAGCCGGGCTGTTAATCCTAATTTACAGTAGGAAATTATTTTTTCTCCATACAGTCTTCTTTTGATGCCAAATCCACCGCTAGTGTGAGAGACCAAATAGCTCAATTTCCATTTAATATGGCAGGTTTTATTCCAAGTGCCCATGCCATTTGGTATGACTCATGCACTTGCATGCGTTGATTGCAATTTTTTTTTCTAGGTCCCAACCCTCCTGGTAAATTCATAGATTAGGGCCTAATGCATTCATGTAAATTAACTGATTTTCCTTTAATGAACGATAATATAGTAAAATCTTAAAAATGGTTCCATGTTACATATTTCTGTTGAGTATACTAGGAGAAAGGTAGAAAAAAAATAGTTTTTCAGATCATTACAAGCCTATGTTTTGTTGCCTACTGTGGTACAGACTGTTAACTGGTAGAATTTGCGTTTTCATTGTCTTTTCTAATAAGAACTTCACACATTAGTGCATTTGTTCCTATATAGCAGAGGTTTCCAGCTCCAGTATCTCAAGTACACCCAACAGCGCACATTTTTGTTATAGCCCTGGACAGGCAACCCCAATTCAACTCAATGAGAGCCTGATAATGAGTTGACAAGTTGAATCGGCTGCTCTTGGCTGGGGCTACAGTGAAAATGTGCACTGTTGGGGTACTCAAGAACCATAGTTGGGAATCACTGCTTCATAAAACCTGCCTGAATTTTCGCTTAGCAATGATTTAGTAATCCATGTGACTATAATCACTTGTTCTAATGGAATTCATTAAGCAAATCTATTTTTTTTTGTAGAGTGGATTGATTCAGATATCTGGACAAATTCCACCTATCCTGTGTATCAAAACGCTGGGGGGGTGGAAAGCCTTTACGAAACACATGGTACATTAACCCTGGGAGCCCCTATCAGATTTCACGAGGTGTTATGGGGATTATGACGGATTAACAATTTCTCCAAATTGCACCACAGGGTTGTTATTAGGGTTCGACCAATTCAGCCTGGCCGATGATTGGATCCGACTTTTTACAATAATAGCATTCGTTAATTTTTCTGATATGATTGGCGATAAAACACTTCATTTTAAATGTGCTTCTCTGGCAGCTGCGTCTCTGAAAGGTTTCTGCTTGTATGGCTCAGTGTCCCGCCCGCATTATTATCAGATTGGTTATACATCACAAGTAAATAGGCTATCAAAACTGTATGTCATATTTGTGGGAGAGACGTGGGAAAGAGGAATGCAGAGGGATGCATGGCAGAGACGAGAGGCTTATCACAATAATCTAGACTGAAGTTGCCACAAACATTAAAATCATTATGATCTTTTACTGTGATGACAATATCCAGTTTAACATTTTTGTGGACTAAGGTTACTCTACCGAAAATGCCTGAACTTATGTTTCGGTGTAGCCTAGTACTAGCAGGAAAAAAAGAGAAATTGGAAAGTGATTTTTCAGGACCCCGGTTTAATAGGGCAAACATAAGGGATTTCATTCAACGAAGGCGAAAGCAATGGCTTTTAAATCAGTCACACCTTTTCCACCAAAGTCCCTGCCTAATGTGTTTTGTTGAAGTAAAAGATAGCTAACGCTAACATTTGTGTTTGTTTAGCTATGCAGTGATATTTTTATGTAACAACGTCAGTGCTAATGCAACTAAATAGCTAATGTTCTTAGTATGGTAACAATCAATATATTACGGAATACTTGCCTGTATTATTTTTTTAAAGTTTTTACATCATGGTAGCTAGGTTTAGCACAAGTAATGTCAACTTTGCTAACGTTTAAGCGTTCACCTCTGTTGTGAGGACACCCTGTTGCCTATCTTTTGCACTTTACTAAACTGGCTACCTAGCGAACTACCTAGCGAACTACTTGTTTGGAATGGCAGGTTCCCTGTTATCATGTTAATACATTATGTTCATAGAGTTGTAACCAACTTACACAGGCTTTCCAATGCTCTTGTCTTGTAGTAAGTAAAGCACTTTTGTGCTCTAATAATTTAAGCATATTTCAGTTTTTTGACCCTCTTAACATTCTCTTTTGGAACCCCCTTTCATTGCGGATGGCTAAACCACAAAAAAGTTGACGTTACAGTAGTTTTACTTCATTCATTTGTTTTGACAGGAAAAAAACCTGACTAAGATTGTAAACAGTTACTTATTTTTATATAAAATTTCACTTCTTAAGAAATGCTGCTAGGAGATCCCTACACATTATTCTCCAAAATATAATGTTTAAATGTTCAGTTTTCTATTATTTTAACATTTTTAAATTGCGTGTAACGAAAGTTTTGTCTTGGTGTTTGTGCTACTTAAAATTTTGAAAGTGAAATTTTCATTTTTCCCGGAAATGTATATCGTCCCCAAATATTGGTCATTGGTCTCTAATAATCGGCATCAGCCCTGAAAAAAAACATTGTTAATAACCCCTAGTTATTATTCTTCTCTTTGAAATGCTCCCGCTCTTTCGATTCTTTGACCATGTTTTTGGATCATGCGTTGTAGGCCCGCTACTGCCTGTATGCTCCCATGTTTCATGTAAGGCGTGTGCGATTGTTGTGATCACGGAGTTGACTAGCATATTTAGGATAATAGGGGCAACATAAGTAACTAATAGATGACCAAAACGGATGTCAGTTTTTTTTTGTCCAATTCGTTGATTTACTCAACTACAGTACGCATAAGTCATGGTTTGGTAAGTACCACAGATTTTAAGTCGCGGTTCGGTACGATTTTCGTACAGTGGAAAAAAGACATGCAAAACATATCATTTAAATTTATTATGTCGTTTTCCCAAACTGGAGATCTGAAATATTCAGGAGGGTCCTCAAGATCTGGCTTGTCGTTTGTTTCTTTTTTTTTTTTAAGGGGGCCAGGTCATTATTCAGGCATCTTTGAGGCCCTTGCTTGCTAGCCAAGCAGTGGAGTACTTAGATGCATGTGATGGAGCATTGTCCTGCATAAAGAACATGGCCTTCTTGAATGCTAAGGACTTCTTCCTGTACCACTGCTTGAAGAAAGTATCTTCCAGAAACTGGCAGTATGTATGGGAGTTGAGTTGGACCTTTTTAACCCGAAAAGGTCCAACTACCTCATCCTTAATGATAGCAGCCCATACCAGTACCCCTCCTCCACCTTGCTGGCGCCTGACTAAAAGTGGTGCCGTGTCCATTAGTGATGGCCACAGGCCCATCCATCTGGTCCATCAAGAGTCACTCTCATTTCATCTGTCCATAAAACCTTTGAAAAATCTGTCTTCAGGTATTTCTTTGCCCAATCTATACGCTTCAATGTGTGAATCTTATTCTGTGGTGGTCTTCTTTCAGCCTTCTTGACCTTGGCCATGTCTCTGAGCACTTGACACCTTGTGCTTCTGGACACTCCAGGTAGGTTGCAGTTCTGGAATATGGTGGCACTGGAGGATAATGGGTTCCTGGTATCTTCACGTTTAATTCTTCTCGAGTCTTTTGCAGTTAATTTGCATCTGTTCTCCTCCATGTATTTTTTGCACACCAGTTGACTATTCACAACATAACGTTTGAGTGTCCGGTGGTCACACCTCAGTAGTTTAGCTATTTCAAGAGTGTTGCATCCATCTGAAAGGCATTTTACAATTTATGACTTTTCAGTGTCAGTTAAATCTCTTTTTTGGCCCATTTTACCTGAGGTCATAAAGCTGCCTAATAATTATGCACAACTTGATAAGGTGTTATTCACTGTTGCCACACCCTCCCTCATTACACAAATACATATCACCTGAAAATGATTCGAACCAATGAGCATTCAAGTTGATATGGTTTGGAGTTGGAAAATGTGCACAGAAATAATAATACGATCAGAATACTCACTTGCGTAATGTATATACACTGCCTAATACACGCTGTGTATATTACAACCCTGTTTCAACAAAAGTTGGGTCGCTGAGTAAAATGCAAATGAAAACAGAAAGCAATGATGTGCAAATCTTTTAAACCCTATATTCAATAGAAAATCATACAAAGACAACATATCAAATGTTAAAATTGGGACATTTTCTTGTTTCTTGAAAAACATTTGCCCACTTTGAATTTGATGCTAGCAACACATTTCAAAAAAGTTGTAACAGAGGCAACAAAAGAATGGAAAAGTTGTGTAATGCTGAAATATTAAACCTAGTGGAATATCACACAACCAATTAGGTCAGTTGGCAACAGGTCAGTGACATGATTGGGAATTAAGAGATCATTCCAGAGAGGAGTTGTCTGTTGGAAGTGAGGATGGGGAGGGTTTTACCACTCTGTGAAAAACTGCGCGGGCCAGTAGTGCAACAATTTAAGAATAACGTTTCACAGCGTAAAGTTGCGAAGACTTTGGGGTTCTCATCAAATACGGTATATAATATCATAAAAAAATTCAGAGAATCCGGAGAAATCTCTCCATTCAAGGGACAAGGCTGGAAACCAATATTGGATGGCTGTGATCTTCAGGCCCTCAGACGGCACTGCATTAAAAACAAACCCGATTCTGTCGTGGAAATCACTGAATGGGCTCAGGAACACTAACAAAAACCATTGTATGTGAACACAGTATGTCGCTGCATCCACAAATGCAAGTTATAACTTATCCTCCATGTCGCTACATCTATGATGGTATGGGGGTGCATTAGTGCACATGGCATGGGCGACTTGCACATCTGTGAAGGTACCATTAATACTGAACAGTTTATACAGGTTTTGGAGCAACCTATGCTGCCATTCAGACACCTTTTTCAGGGAAGGCCTTGCTTATTTCAGCAAGACAATGCCAAACCACATTCTGTACATATTACAACAGCACGGCTCCATAGCAAGAGTCAGGGTGCTAAACTAGCCTGCCTGCAGTCCAGCCCTGTCACCCATTTAAAACATTGGTGTATTATGAAATGGAAAAATATGACTAAGTAGACTTCGAACTGTTGAGCAGCTGCAATCCTATATCAAGCAAGAAGTGGAATACTTTTCACTTTCAAAACTACAGCAATTGGTCTCCTCAGTTCCCAAACGCTTACAGTGTATTGTTTAAAGAAGAGGTGATGCAACACAGTGGTAAGCATGCCCCTGCCCCAACCTTTTTGAAATGTGTTGCTGGAATCAAATTCAAAATCGGCATGTATTTTTCCAAAAACAATAACATTTCTCAGTTTCAACATTTGATATGTTGTCTTTGCACTGTTTTCAATTAAATATAGGGATAAATGATTTACACATCATTGCATTCTGTTTTTTATTTGCAAATTACCCAGTGTACCAACTTTTTTGGAAACGGGGTTATACTATCAAGGACCTAATAAGGAGCAGTGCCACCCTTCGCTTTCAGAACAGTTCCAATCTTTTTTTGGATTGCTTTCATACAAGTCGTGAACTGTGTAGTGGGTTATTGCGCTTTTTTTTTAAGAAGTAAAGCATCCAATTGAGGGATGAAGGAGGTGGAAATGTACTGCACACTCTGAACTCCATTCAACCTTTATGGAAAGTTCTGATGTGATGTGGTAATTGGGGAGGGCGTGGAAGGTGTTTGATGTCATCCTGGTGTTCATAAAGCCACTCTTGAATTTTTTTGTGGTGTGTATGGGGCATTATCATGATGGAATATTGGAGGGAACTGGATTAGCAGTATAGGGTCCACCTTATTCTGAAAGTTGGCCTCATTGTAACTCTGATAATTTGTGTCCTCAAAGCAACATGAGTCAACTAACGAAGTGGTGACCTTTGCAGCTGTGTTTGTAATTGGGATTTAGATACTTCAAAGTAACAGTCCTTCACCATGGAGTGTTTCTGTTATAGTCCAACCCGTATATGGCCTGCTGCCATTGAACGGTGCCAGTCTGAGGAGACACTGTGTAGAAAGCTTTAACAAGTATGCGGAAATATAATATCTAATTTCTATGTTTTTTGCCTGGTAACATTGGCAAATATTGTTGTGCAGTAGGCTAATTCATATGTTTCCTGCTCTTTTATGTGAAAGATTATTTTGCCTGCTAATTTTCACAGATACCTCTCCACTCATATTAGTTTTCATCTTATGTTAGGCTTATCATTGTCTATTGTAATTTGCTGAGCCACAGTTTGGGTCTGTACCTGGATGTGTCTTGTGGTATCATAAAATACAGGCAAGTCAACTGTTTCTTAGCCTAGCTCTTGTTGTGTGTCTCTCGGTCATATTGCTTTTGTGTGAATGTGCCTAATTCCCTGGTCTGATTTTGTCACTGACTCTTCAATACTGTACCCTGGCTTTGCCTTTACTGCAGGTCATCTTGGTAAGTTTTATGACACTATAGCAGGAGTTGGACCTTTTGAAACCAAGTGAATGACAAGTAATTTTTTCATGCCTAATCTGCTGACATGTTTTGTTTTTTTGTGGACCTTGACCTTCTAGAGTGGTGATACTATTTTGACTCACATGCAGGAAATAGCTAGGCCTGCATTTCAGTATTACTTGGTGACCCAATGAGTTTGTGTGACGTGGTTTAGCCAACTTGTTGTGAGCCCTGTTCAAATTTTTGTGAAATGTTCTTCACAGGGTGGCGCCTTTGTTAGATGACAAAAAAATTCTAAGTAGGCCTAACTGGTAGGTGTTATTGTTCACAGAACTGTTGAAATGCAATTGAGGAATAAATGGAAATAATTATTCAGTTTTTAGGGGGTGATGCAATCCTTTTCAAGGGGTTCTTTTGTTGACTCAAAAAAAGATGCCCCTTTTGACTTGAATATTCGGGGAGACACAAACTACCCTCAAATTGCCTGACTGTTTAGTCTACTTCAGGCAACCGCATGCAGTTTAGTGTGAACTTTAGCTTGAACCTTTGCAAGTGGGTTTGCACATTTTTTTTTTTTTTTTGTGCTGTTCAGTGACCAATTGGTACCAGACATTTTTTTTTTAAGATGTGACGATCAATTTATAATGGTCCCCATATTGGTCTAACTTCAGTGCAGAAAAGTTGTAGTTTGTGTGTGCCCACACGAGCATTCAGACTTCCTCATACCCAGTGAAGACACCCACCAACCCCACCCAGACCATTTATCTCTGCAACTGAGGAGGTTCTTATCTTTCTTTCACTTACGCCATGCCCAAACCTAACGGCAGGTTGGGAGTTTTGATCTGTTCGTTAGTCATAAAATTATGCCTGTAGTTATTGCCTGGAATGCAAAAGCAGTTTGTCTTATGTTTTGATCTTACTCTGTGGATCTTTGCTCCGTTGACATGGCTGTCATTTCTTACTGAAGAGTCAGAAATAGAAGGAAATGCTTGTGAGTTACAGCCTTCCTGCTTCATTATCTATTTCTGATGTATCCTGTTTTAAAGGTATTAAAACGTTGTGCCTGGGTTAGCCTAAACGAAACACACATTATTCTAAGCGATTTTGAAATTCCTTATGAGATAAATACATAGTGAAATGCAAAAAGCACCAATATCACATTTTCCCACACGGTTTTATGGGGATTATGATACAGTGATACTTTTTGTCAGTGCAGGCCATACTGGACGGCGTAGCTGCCGCCTAATAGTCTCACCTCGCCTTCCTCTCCATTACTTTCACTTCTTCTTGTCCACCACTCTTTGGTTTCAGAGAAATGTTGATGTCATCTCTATTCCCATGTAACTTGTTGAGTTGGCTCTGCTTGGCACCACTAGGTCCATGCTCTTGGTGACTAATCAATGTTGACACTAGCTGACACATCTGTAGACAATGGCTGTACATACATGGTCTGCAAATGGTTGGTGTGTCATTTGAAGTGCCTTACCGTAATTTCCCCTTTATAAACTGTGGCTAATTCATGCAAATGCTCAAAATCCATGTGATTTGCAGCATGTGCCGTGACGAAGGCACGCTGTTTCATCATTTTGAGCCTTGAAGACACCCCAACGAAAAAACACGGACAGATGACATGAGTGAAACTTCACATGTATAGTAAATATATATTTGTTATATGTTTTGTTAATTGTATATTATTTAGGAGTAATGGATGTTGCTACAAGCTGTGCATTTGATTACTTTTAAAGGAGGGGAAAGTTGTGGAAAGTTGACATGCCCAGAAGTCGACTCAGACAACCTATATCCCATTCATTGCTCAACAGATCCCTACTCTTTTATTGTATGCATCTGTTTCCAATGCATTTGTTTGGTGTTCTACTACATCACTGTTTGTTGTTGCAGAACTGTTTAGCTCTGTCACTTATGACTATGAAGCTGAGGTCATTGTCAGAATTTAGCTTTACAGAAAGTTTAATAGGTGGATTAATATTGCCTTAAGTTTTGCATATTGCCAGCTTAAAATGAAAAAATAAATTAAATTGTTTTTTCTAACCATTGTGTGTTTAATTAATTTGATGTCAGTGCAGTGGTCCTTGAAACTTGGTTTTATTGTGTATCTGTACTCGAAAAAGGCCCAAAAAGAACTTGACATTGGCAGAAATGGCATAAGCAGATATGTTCATATTGGTCCATCCCTACCTAATGAAGACGTCTGATTTAAGGTAGCAAGTGGCACAGCAGTCCCACATAGACAACAGCATGGTTATTAAGAGTTTCAGCTTCAAGGTTGTTGGCTGCAAACATAAATTGAGGCGACTCCGGGATGCTGGCCTTCTAGAAAGAGTTGCAAAGAAAAAACCATATTTCAGACTGACCAATAAAAAGAAAAGATAAAGATTGGCAAAAGAACACGCACTGGACAGAGGAAGATTGGGGGCAAAAATGGCCAGCATCCTGGAGTTGCCTCTCCACTGTTGAAGTTAAGATTGGTGTTTTTCGGGTACTATTTAATGAAGGACCTGTGAGGGGTCTGTTTCTCAAACTAGACACTAATCTATTTGTCCTCTTGCTCTGTTGCCCACCAGGGCCTTCCACACTTCTTTCTATTCTGGTTAGAGACAGTTTGCGCTGTTCTGTGCAGGGAGTCTTACACAACGTTGTACAAGAATAGACTAAGTTCTTGAAAAAGTTTTTTGTTTCTGGCCATTTTGAGCCTGTAATCACACCCACAATTGCTAAAAATGTAGATACTCAAATAATCTAAAGAAGGCCAGTTTTATTGCTTCTTTAATCAGCACTACAGTTTTCAGCTGTGCTAACATAATTGCAAAAGGGTTTTCTAATGATCACATAGCCTTTTGAAATGATAAACTTAGCAAACATGACATGCCATTGGAACTAAGGAGTGATGTTTGCTGATAATGGGCCTCGGTACGCCTATGTAGATATTCCATTGTAAATCAGTCGTTTCCAGCTACCATGGTCATTTACAACATTTGCCAGGGCTACACTGTAATTCTGATCAGTTTGATGTTATTTTAATGGACAACAAATGTGCTTTTCTTTCAAAAACAAAGACATTTCTAAGTAAAGTGTATGTAGGCTATTCCAATGCTCACGATTCTTGGATTCTATATTTATTGGAATTTAAGATTGTGATTTACTGTTTGTTTTATTAGTCCATGCTAAACAGTTTAACTTTACTTTCAAGGACATTGTTCTGTCAAAAACATTTAATAATAATATAAAACCATGTCAATCATTTGCTAAAAGTTTTTGTCGGACCGTGTAAGCGGAGCCGGCTAAGAAGAGCAAAGGATTACATTGAAGACGAATGTACAATGCTCCCACCTGGCAGGCTGTTGACCAATTGTGTACAGGTTGTTGTGCTATGTCACATAGTCAGCCAAGAAAAGGTTGCCCAAAATGCACTGCACTACCAAGTGACAACGCACAGGTAATGAAACCAGGGAGGGTTAATACGATTCCAGTGCGGTTTTTCATCTTGCCAGAGGTATCTGTCTGAAAGCAGGAGACTGATGAGAATGTGCAAACTGCTTTGGAAGTGTGTCATTGCAGTGGTGTAGTTTGAGGAAATGTTAACAAAATATGATGGATTTGGCATAGGCAAGAAAGCCCATACCATCTACTTGCTGTTTTGGCAATCTGGAGTAGCCTACATAACAAACACATACTAACAAAAGAAAACATATTTGGATTTAAGAATCAATATTAATATTGGCAAAAAGCATATTTTGATATATTGCTGTATTGATAGGCTGTATGTTGAAATCTGTAAAGTGTTACATGTTAACACAAAAGCGCTTTAAGGGTAACAGTTTTTTTTTTAATTTGCTCCACTCATACTGTGCTTTGCACTACATTTTGTCATTCTCTATGAACTATTTACACTAACTGTTCTCACAACCTGGTAATCAAACCTCCAAATCAACCCCTCTGTTAAACCACATCAATTTTGGCCTAGCTGGCCTATTCAAATAATTGTTGCTGACTCCATGTTTTTGTTTTTTTTCATCAGGCAGCTGAAGATACTATTGTAAGCAACCAATATTGACCCCATTGGATGCAGTCTCCAATTCTTTTATTGCTTTATCGTGCAGTCTGTTAACTTCAGACAATATTTCGGATTGGTTCAGCTGTGCTGTTTATTATCATGAAGTTCACTACTGGCTTTAGAGAGTTGTACTTAGCCTGGACACAGATCTGTTTGAGCTGTTTTCTGCTATAACACTAAGCGATATGTAATTCTGTGAGAACTTGACAGGAAAGTGGATTAGTTAGTTGTGTCTGACCGCAGAGCAGAAGAGGCTTATTAGCATACACTATAAACGGACTGAAAGGCTACTTTTAGACTAGTTGTGGTTCACTGTTGGGGCACTTAAAAGGTGCACTCCGGCCGTATGATAGCCTATTTGAAGTTTTTAAAACTTTGTTAAAATTTCTTTTCTTTTTTTTTTTTTTTTTTTTTTTTTTTT
>JACXGI010002440.1:0-28551 GCA_016801175.1 Esox masquinongy | reverse complement strand
GTGAACAATTCATTTGAAAAACAAACTGAAATCTTTGAGGGGGAAAAATAAAAAAACTCACAATAATCTGGTTGCATAAGTGTGCACACCCTTAAACTAATAGTTTGTTGAAGCACCTTTTGATTTTGTTACAGCACTCAGTCCTTTTGGGTAGGAGTCTATCAGCATGGCACATCTTGACGTGGCAATATTTGCCCACTGTTCTTTGGAAAAGCGCTCAATCTGTCAGATTGCGAGGACATCTCCTGTGCACAGCCCTCTTCAGATCACCCCACAGATGTTCAATTGGATTCAGGTCTGGGCTCTGGCTGGGTCATTCCAAAACGTTAATCATCTTCTGGTGAAGCCATGCTTTTGTGTGCTTTGGGTCATTGTTGTGCTGAAAGGTGAACTTCCTATTCATCTTCAGCTTTCTAACGGACGCCTGAAGGTTTTGTGCCAAAATTGCCTGATATTTGGAACTGTTCATAATTCCCTCCACCCTAAGTCCCCGGTTCCAGCTGAAGAAAAACAGCCCCAAAGCATGATGCTGCCACCACCATGCTTCACTGTGGGTACGGTGTTCTTTGGGTGATGTGCAGTGTTGTTTTTGCGCCAAACATACCTTTTGGAATTATGGCCAAAAAGTTCAACCTTGGTTTCATCAGACCATAACACATTTTCCCACATGCTTTTGGGGGACTTAATGTTTGTTTTTGCAAACTTCAGCCGGGCTTGGATGTTTTTTCTTTATAAGAAAAGGCTTCCGTCTTGCCACCCTACCCCATAGCCCATTCATATGAAGAATACGGGAGATTGTTGTCACATGTAGCACACAGCCAGTACTTGCCAGAAATTCCTGCAGTTCCTTTAATGTTGTTGTAGGCCTCTTGGAAGCCTCCCTGACCAGTTTTCTTCTCGTCTTTTCATCAATTTTTGAGGGACGTCCAGTTCTTGGTAATGTCTCTGTTGTGCCATATTTTCTCCACTTGATGATGACTGTCTTCACTGTGTTCCATGGTATATCTAATGCTTTGGAAATTGTTTTGTACCCTTTTCCTGACTGATATCTTTCAACAATGAGATCCCTCTGATGCTTTGGAAGCTCTCTGCGGACCATGGCTTTTGCTCTGAGATGCAATTGAGAAAATGTCAGGAAAATCCTACTAGAACAGCTGAACTTTATTTGTGATTAATCAGAGTCACTTTAAATGATGGCAGGTGTGTAATGACTTCTATTTAACATGAGTTTGAATGTGATTGGTTAATTCTGAACACAGCCACATCCCCAGTTATAAGAGGGTGTGCACATTCATGCAACCAGGTTATTGTAAGGTTTTTATTTTTCCCCCTCGAAGATTTCAGTTTGTTTTTCAATTGAATTGTGCACATGATAGGTCACATTAAAAGTGGAAAACATGATTTATGTTCTGACTTGATTTATCTTTGTCTCATTCTTTTACATCACAAAAACCTGGCATTGCGTACATACACATACACACATACATACACATACACGCATACATACACATACACGCATACATACACATACACACACATATATACAGCTCCGGAAAAAGGAAAAAAAAAATGTGTGTGTATGTATTTGTGTGAAAAAAGGTAGAAGCACTCCTTAATCTCCAGGTCCATCAAATATCTGAACACCAGTTAGGAAAGCGTAGAAAATGAGGGTATGTGTATGTATAATATATCATGTTTAGTTAACATGCAATGTACTGTTTTTAGGTTTATTTTTTGCGCAGTATTATGTTTTGGGACATCATAGTTGAGCCTATCCAGTAGGACTTGGAATCAAAGTAACTTTATTTCAAACAAACTTTTCTTGTCATACTGTTTCCACGAACCTAGATCATCCAGTTCTACAACAATCAAGTGTTTGTTTGAACATTACTATGGATTAACAACGCTTATAAACATGCGCGTAATAATTAACCTGCCAGACATTTATTTAAAAAGTTGTATTTTTTAATGAGGAACTTGCCTATAAATATCACAACCATTTAAAGTCAATGTTTGTTTTTCAGTGTTTAGCCACAAAGTTTAAGATACAAAGAATCCAAAGCTGTTTGCTATTAAGGACATGGCTACTGGGGAACATATGCAGATTAGACTGTACACTTGTATAATGCCATTGTCTCCTTGCCCTGAAACCTGTTTGCTGTTAAGGCAAGGCTAAAAGAAATAATGAGCATACTGACTCTTATTCCCATTAACATAGAAATTGTAATACATTGTAAGCCTTTGTAAATTTGGGACTTTCCTTCATCTCCCACAGGCGCCCTCTTCCTCCAGCCCCCTCGCTGCCAGGCCTTGACTCAACTCTATCCAGCCTAGCTCACCTTCGCCTGGCTCGTCTCAACTCCTGCCCTCTGCTCAGCTGCAGTCCCCACCTCTACACCCCACACGCCAGCCCACCCAGAGCGGCCTCGTCCTTCACCCAGTGCCTCTCTCCCTCCCCAGCGAAGCTCCACTCCACTCCACAGCATGGCAGGTCGAGGAGGACCAGCGCGGACCAATGGCGCAGCAGCCAGCAACAAGATCTGCCAGTTTAAGCTAGTGCTGCTGGGAGAGTCGGCGGTGGGCAAGTCCAGCTTGGTGCTGCGCTTCGTCAAGGGCCAGTTCCACGAGTACCAGGAGAGCACCATCGGAGGTGAGACTGGCAATTGGCTGGCATTGGGATCATGTGATTCCTCGGCATCAGTCATGCACTTTGTATATCGCACCTGTCCTTGTGTTGAGCCTCTGTTTAGAGATTACGGAGGATGAATATACTGATGTGTAATGGACTGAATATTTTCAGTGCCTTATTAAATGGGGCTAACCCTGCTAGCTATCAGTCACATAGCCAGTTCACAGTTCTCTGGAGCTGCTGAACCAGTTATTTCTTGGCAGCTGATCACCTTGCATTTGCAACCTGACCCAAGCCTCTCAGACTGATATGAAACTTGCTACAATAATTGCCATCTCTTGACTCCTGGTCACATACATTGTTTCACAGAATGCTCTAAACAAAAATCAAAATAGATGTGTACTAAGAACACTAATTGTAATCAATTGTCAAAATTGACATTGACTTGACTATTTCTACCCTGAGAGAAGGAGAGAAAATGGGTCTCATGTGCTTCTCAAACAGGAAGGAACTCCGTCAACAATGGGGTTTCCTCTCTTGGAGGTTTTCCAAAATCTAGGAAACTGGAAACTTCTACTTGATTGGCTAAATGTGTATCAGTACAGTAAGATCTCAAAAGTAAAAATTTCCCCCGGACAGAGAATATCAGCTGCAAAGGTTGTTTAAGGTCTAATGAGTAACTATTTATTTTCAACTACACCTAGTTTTTTTAAAACCTACAAGCAGGCAAATGGTCCTTTAGGATTTAGGCATTTCCCTTTTTTTTTCCTTCAAACCAGCATACCATTTGTCCAGATGTGTCAGGATGGTGGGACTTGAAAGACAGGATGCTTGGTGCTTACACTAGCCAAAGCCTTAGGACGAATCAGCAGTTCTTAAAATTTTTTTTTAACCTGTTGTCAGCTGCCTGGTCAATGGTCACAGCTCTTTGCCAAATGGAGCTGGCCTGCTGCACATTTTACGCAGTCATGTGACACAACGGGCTGAATAAGCAGAAAGCTTATGTTCCAGGGATTAGTCAGTAGCCAGCCACTCATTGTGCTCTCTTTCTGCCACTCTTTTCTTATATTTACAGTACTTCCACACTATTTTTTTACATTTACCAGGTGCTTTGTGCACTGTGATTTGATCTTGTTTATTTACATCAACCTTTGTTTCCTCCCTCTCAAACATTAGATGGCTACCAGTTCACCTCAGAGCTGTCTTTGTAGCTTCACAATTTTTCATTAAGCAGCTGATCATGTTATTTCCCCAACTGTGTCATGGCCTTGTTCTTTGAGGTTATAGTTGTCTTGTGGGGGTTTAATCTGCCATGTCAAATAGGAGCAGCTTAACCCCTATTACAGTAAAAGGACTGGCCCTCGAAGCTAGTGCAGTGTTCAAGGTTTAATTCTTATTTCAGAATGTGTAGCCACTCAGTCTCTGTAGAGAAGCAAGAGATGACATGCCTACTCCATTTCGTCAATGCGCGGAACAACACTGACTGGCACCTTCATCACATTGATGAAATTGCTTGTCCGTTTGTTTCATATGTGCTAGAGCTGTTTGCAGTAAAATAATCATTTTTCGAAAGGCTCCCAAAAAGCATTTTAGCATCTTTAGAATTGTGTGTGGCAACTGTTTAGAGCACATTTTGTGTATGCAGTGTTTGGCTGGTGCCATGAACGTCTCCATGTACGTCTCAGAAATTGAACTTTGACCGAATCAATTGTCAGGATGATGCTTCAACACAAAGTGGAAAATGTAGGTCTAACATAAAACAAACTGAAATATGCACTGAGCAATGAGCCACAGTTTAGAAAATGCACAGGTAAAACCCCTGCATAGGGCATTTGAAATCCAACACTGATCAAAACAGTAGAACTTCAGAACTAAGTTGAAGGTATGTCTCTTCCCTCCAGCGGCTTTTCTCACACAGACGGTCTGCTTGGACGACACAACAGTGAAGTTTGAGATTTGGGACACAGCAGGTCAAGAGCGGTATCATAGCCTTGCCCCAATGTACTACAGAGGAGCACAGGCGGCCATAGTGGTCTACGACATCACCAACACAGTGAGTGACTGCTGCTTGCATGAGGAACTGGCCCTGAGTGTTGTCTGCAGTGGTTTAGGGTATATGTAGCTAACCTCTAACCTGTCGAAAATGGACAGACCTTTGGGCTCATTGCCTCTGCATGTACTGTATAACGTACCTCTATAGTGGGGAAATTTAAATCTATTGTGAAATCTGATCTGATTATGTATTTAATCAGATCCTTATTTTCATGGTCACTATTTGTTTTGTTTGTTCTTCTGTGCAGGATACATTCACACGTGCAAAGAACTGGGTGAAGGAGCTCCAGCGACAAGCTAGCCCCAACATTGTCATTGCCCTGGCCGGGAACAAAGCTGACCTGGCCAACAAAAGAGCTGTGGACTTCCAGGTAGAACGGAGCTCCCAACAATTAGATGCTTGACTTTAAATGAAAAATGTCTATTTGAAAACTGCGTGGTCTTATGTGGCTCAGTCGGTGGAACACAGCATTTATAATGTCACGAGTTCTGGGTTTGATTCCACTAGGGCCACTCATACAGAAACATTTATAAAAGCGTGAATTGCTTTGGATTAAAGAAAAAGTCAGCTGGGTGGGATATTGTAATATTATAGCAAAAAGATATACTATATATGTTGTGTTCATAGTTTCCTCTCTTGATATTCAAGAATACACAGAAAATCACCAAGCTTTACCTGCCCTCCTTTTGTCTGTAGGAAGCACAGGCATATGCAGATGACAACAGTTTGCTGTTCATGGAGACCTCAGCCAAGACTGCCATGAACGTCAATGAGATCTTCATGGCTATAGGTATGTGGTCCCCAATACTATATTTAAGGCAATGAAGTGCCAGGGTGTGTGAATGGTTACTATATCACTGCTAAGGCCTGTTCTTAGGCACAACTCTTTGGATACTGCACTTAGATGTGGTACGGTGGCCCTCAAATATTCACCCCTTTGTCTTTTCCACACTTTGTGTAACAACATTAAATCAAAATGACTTTAATAAATTTTTCCACTAAACATCAAAAAGTAAATTATGTTGATGTGAAAAATAAAACTTACAAATAAAAATGTTTTACAAAGATAAAACAGAGAATCATTGATTGCATAAGTATCCCCTTTATTCAGTATATGGTAGAGGCATCTTTGGCAGCAGTTACAGCCATGAGTCTCTTTGGATGAGTCTCTACTAGGGTTGCACGATATTGACAAAATGTGATATTGCGATATTGATCATGAATATTGCAATATCGATATTAATTGCAATATTCTTAAACATATGTAAAAACATAAAAGTTATGGGAAAACCCATCAAAACAGATTCATAACATATGAAAACAATAGGTTTTCTTACAACGCAAGGGTTTATTTCAGCTGGCAGTCACATTGGACTGGTACAACATGAGTGAATAAATAAAGACCATGCTACAGAACAGGACATGTTGTACTGGTGGTACAGCAGACCTGTCCAACTTTTTAATGTACAAGACGTGCACGGGAAAATTGGGTTCAGAACTGCCATTTGCACTTGCATTTGCCTTCATTGCACATCTATACATCCCACTTGTACATACATTATACTTGTAAATGTTCTGCCCTCTTCTATTTGTACTTCTGGTTATATCCTAACTGCATTTCGTTGTACTGTAATAGTATGTTCAATGATAATAAAGTTGAATCTAATCTAAGTTTTTCTTAGGATATGCCCCCAAGTTTAGTCTCTACAGTAGAGGAACGCTTGTCAACTCCCAAACTGGGCCAATCACAGGTATTGGCTTTTTAGACAGGTTACTTAATCAACACCAAAAGCAAAATCATTTTGAAAACATAAAAACAAATGATCGCATGGACACAGACTGCAAACTAGCTACAAAGGAAATCTGAACGCTGTTCGCTAGAAGTGTCTGGTGTTTCAGCCTATGTAAAGGTGTCTATTGTATTTCTTGGCAGCGCATACATCATCTGAGATTTTTTAAATAGATTAAATCTCAAATCTAGTGCAAAGGCATTTTAGAAGCATTTCCTCTATAGCTAATATCGGACACTCATTTATTCTTTATTGCGCAGTCTTCTAAACTCCCGACTTCATTTAATGCCAAGATGTTTATATTTATTTTGGATTATACTTTTGTAATGCATTTAGTGACATGGATCGAAATTACAGTTACAGTCTATCACGTAACTTTTTGGCCACTAACGTTTCCTCTTCGATCTCCGTTGTTTCGTTGTCGCCCGGAGCCACACTCATCTTACTTTTCTGTCCTTTCTTTTCTTTCGCCCTCTGACTCGTTTCGCTGTCTCTCTCTTCACTCACCTGCTGTCGAAGTATGCACACACGTCACGTGGGTATGCTCCATAGGGTATGTTCGTGTAGTGGACCCGTTGCGCTTACACTTGCATGTGGCAGGGCAACTGGCCAATGAAACATGATCATTCGGTTTCAAGCGGGCTCTAAATCGAACAGTACTAAGCCACACAGGCAACCGACGCATCTCTCCACAAAATAAACGGAATATTGCATACTTTCCACAACATTTTCGATTATGATATTGCGCAACGTGATATTGCGATAACGGTAATGAGTCAATATATCGTGCAGCCCTAGTCTCACCAGCTTTCAGGGTTTTTCCTGACTGAAAATTAGGCAAAGGTGGTACCCCCGCTACCTCGCGCTCCACCGGACTCCCCTTTGATGTACTATATATATTATCTGGATACACTCTGTGATATACTTTGTAATATCTGGATACACACTAGAAAAAAGACACCTATTATAGTGTTAAATCTGTCCTGTTGTCCATGTCCACTTGAGCAGCTAATCCATAATATACAAGCAATAAATATATTCTTAACATATTAACATGTTACATATTTGATCTTTTTTTTGTATATTTTTTACATATGTAGGATTTTACCCTTGTGTGTTTTGTTCTCCTCTGCCTGTCCAGGACTAGTAGACATTTTATTGGATTTAAGTGCATCCAGTCTATAGTTTCTGCTGGGCTATTTTCCTAAGCCCCCAAAAACATTGGCTCCACAAAACTTCTAGCACTCAGAGCATGTCATTCCCACTTCATTATGTCTGGGCCACCTGAAAACATGCCATTGAACATCAAAACTATGTTTATTAGAAGATCTAGGAATCACATCAAAATATGAAATCACTCATCAAGCTTTATAATTAATCACAGTCAATAATATTGTTGTCTATTTTCGTTGTTATACGATGTTCTTGTTAATTTGACTTGCATTAAAAACGCATCAGGGTTGTAGGCCTATGCATTACAGCCTGGTTGCGTTGTTTTCCTCCATCCTTGCCTTGACGCCACATCATTTATCCCCCTCTCTCGACATCCTTCAGTTGTGCTTGGCTATGCTGCATGCGCTCATCCAGCATCTTCATGTTCATATATTTATATTGTTAGTGACTTAAAAATGTTTGTACCGTATTTTAGCGCATATAATGCATGCACTATACGCTTTTTTACAAACCGCGCACCCATACTGCGCGTTATCTGCTGGTGTGCGCTATACATGATCTTTTTTACACGTAAACAATATGCAGTCTCCTAATAATTCTATTGCAGTGCTCTGCGCGTATTCTATTGCAGTGCGCGTTTTACACGGGTGCGCGCAATATGCGCTAAAATACGATATATTTTTACACTGTATATTGCATTTAATGTTGTTGGGGACAGTAGCCTGCATACCCTAATCTAATTGTCTTTTCACCAGTCATCTTTCTGTCTCGCAAATTCTATTGAAAAAAAATATGTGATTCTACTAGACGTCATCTGAATTGTTAACAAATGTTTGAATGCGGATTGGATGTAGCTTAGGCGTTAAGTTTTATTTAAATATTTTGACATGCTTGGATGTAAAAGAACTAGGATCCACTGGTTTTTCCGACGTTACTCATCTCCGCGACGTCAGGACCGGTAAGGTCCTGTATGCAAGGTTGCCAGATCATTGAGAGTAAACCGTGAAATCAATCCAAACGCTATATCTTCTATACAACCCTATCTGTAAATCGACCCACGCAAGCCCATTTAAAATAGCCAATTTGTGGGGGAAACCTACCCATCTGGCAACACTGCCAATATGAAAAAATGTTTCCTCCTACAGTCACATTCGCTGCAGTATATCGCTGGTAGGCTGTTTAGCGTATGAGCGCAAAATTATGTTTTACCATGCCAACACAGAGACGGTGTGAAATTTTGGGAAGGTGGATGCTTTTGAGTTTAATAGGCAGGAAAATCCCTGGCTTGGCACAATTGAACACAACAATTTTTGCCCGTTCTTCTTTGCAAAATTGCTCCAAGATGTGCCTCCAAGATGGATGACGAAATTTGCTAACCAGCAATTTTCTACTCTTTCCACATATTCTCAATTGGATTGAGGTCCGGGCTTTGACTAGGCCACTCCTGTGCCACTCCCCCTGTGCCTATATTATGGCTTTGACTGTATGTTTGGGGGCATTGGCGTTCTGGAAAACGAGTCTTCTCCCAAGTCTCAGGATTTTTGCAGACTTCAGCCGGATTTATTTTTTCTTTGCTGAATCCATTTAGCCCTCTATCTTCACAAGCTTTCCAGGCCCTGATGCAAAGAAGCATCCCCATAGCGTCTCCATAGTGTCTTCCAGTTTTTATTCAGAATTTTGTTTTTGATGTAGTTTTTGTTAGGAATTGTACTAGCCAAGTTTAGGACCTCCCATGGAGTGGTTTATTTAACCTGAGATCATGTGAAACACCTTGATTGCACGCAGGTTGACTTCGTTAAACTAATTGTGACTTCTGAAGACAAATTGTTGCATCACAGCTCATTCATAGCAAAGGGCGGTGAATGCTTATGCAGTCAGTTATTTTCTGTTTTATATTTATAATTCATTTAGAACAATTTGCAGATTTTATTTTTTCCTTTTAACGTTTTCGTGTTAATCAGTGGCAACAACCCCTGATTAAATCAATTTTGATTTCATCTTGTAACACAAAATGTGGAAAGGTCCAAGGGTGTGAATACTTTTGAGATCCACTTTATTTTGGTCACATATCACAAATCCCTGACACAACAATATGTGCCGTGTATTGCACCAGTTTTCAATAGCAGCAAGGAATGTATATGGCTTGTGGTAAAATGGCCAATATATCACATCTGATCGGAGTATCCAGACACACCGCATAGTGTTGTGCATAAGAACAGCTCTTTGCTTGTGGTATATTGACGATGTGTACCACACTCCCTTGTGCCTTATTGCTTGAGTTTACATATGATCCTGGAATGAATTGAACATGTTGAAATCATGAAGGCCTCTGTTTACTCACCATGTTTCTTCCTGTCCTTGTGTAGCCAAGAAGCTTCCTAAAAACGATCCAGCTGGTGGAGCCGGAACTGTTGGCCGGGCCCGACAAGGAGTTGACCTGCAGGAAGCTGCTCCACAGGGCGGTGGAGGCAAGTGCTGTCCTTAGGGGAAACTAACACACTGAGCCAACCGGACCGACGTGCTAAGTAACCTGCAGTACCAAGCGACCAGCTGAAAAACACATCCCACAGTCAAACCGTCATTTGTCAACACAAGGCCGATCTACTGATGAGCAAACCAGCTCACAAGCCAATCGGCTGTCATCACACAACCCCAAGTTTCCAGTGATCCGACCAAACAGGCAGATGACACCATTATGACCAACATAACGACCTACAGAACCAACTGTTTTAAAGGAGGACATAACAGCCCCATTTAGGGAGAAAAAGAAGAGATCAATTGCACTTAACAGACCTGCCTGCTCTTCTTTGTTTCTTTGTATTTCTGTAAAAAATGAAAATAACATCTGACGCAACTGGGAGGAATAATGAACAGGCTCTTCATCTGTTTTTCTTTCTCTGTCACTCTCTGTCTCTCCCCCCAGTATTACTGCAGTATTTCAGTGTATTTCTTGTCACTTCCAGCTCTATCCCTGTTTAGTTTGGTGGTGGGTGCATGTCGCAATTGACATGATATAATTTTGTCTTATTTCTGAGTGTCACCGCAGAGGTAAAGAAGAGTGAGGGTTCAGCTCCTTAACCCAACAAGGAGATGGGAGAATGGACAGTTATTTCCTTCCAGATAGAGCAGTTGTGTAGTTTAAATGAATTGTTGTTGTTGTCGTCATTATTATTGTCATTATTTTTATTATTACTTCTACTTTTTGGCACACATTTAACAGTATGATTTGAAAGGCTAGACCACCTAAGGATTTTCAATCAATAACCTGTGATATCCAACCATATACAGTACATTTAGCATCATTGTCACCAATAAGTCATTTTAGCATTAATGTAATGTTTTTGAATCACTCATATGCAAGGACAAAAGTGGAATAAAACATAAAGCAAGATTTGTTTTCCTGACCTAAATTACAAATGTGTATTGAAAACATGTTGCTGTACTTGTAAAATTATTTTCTTCAAACATGTAACCAATCAGTAGTTATTGTCAATGCAATACCTTCCCGATCTCAATATAATACGTTCATCTTCAATTATTTTTGTGATGGAAATGTTTTTTTTTATTATTATTATTATTATTTGTGTCTGATTCTTTTGTTACTGAAGATTCTGTGGTATTGAGTGCTCTGGTTCTGTCCTGTCTTTTGTTATTTTCAGTTTATTTTCCTCTTCTTTTTTTACTTTTCGTATCAGGGAGGGATTCCTTTGACCAGTGTTGTTTTAGTCGTCTGTTATGACATCAATGACTTGGCACAACAGTACCTGCAGCTGTCTCTGCTCTGAGGTGGGGGAGGTAAGGGGAGGGTGGGGTCAGGGTTAGACAAAGCAAAACAGCAAATTGTAAATTTACCAATAAATAAGGGGGAAGGTATCTTACTGTCTGCTCGTTTGTGGTATTGTATAGAAATGATTAGAAGACCTTACCAGTACGACATCTGAAAACGGTACACATGATGACCTACAGTATCATCAAGCATCGGACACACCTGAGCCTTTCACTCCTTAACCGTCAGACAGACTGTCAATGTATGAGGTCTGATATCAAAAAGTCTCTGTTTACAAGACCGACTGCGAACACATGAAGTCACACACATCCATTCTTGTTATACACACACACACACACACACACACACACACACACACACACACACACTTACTAGTGCCTAATTTTACACATACCCCTGTTCCTGTTAAAATATTGTAGTCTCCATTTACTTAGCCCTAGTAATTGTTATGTATATAGTTGGGACTTGCGGGGGAAACCACAAGTAAGCAGTTTGTTGGATTCTATATACCTTATGTTTTCTTTTTTTTACAAAAAAACAGAGAAACCTAACTGATAGATTGTGTCTACCAGCTTTTAGAATCTCAACCACTGAGTTATTGAGCCTTCAGCAGTTGACAGTTTCCAGTTATTCTGAAGCCTCTTGTCAGTAGCTCCTCATCATCCACTTAGAAGCCAGCTGGGCTCAGTGTGATACTTTTTCCCCCTTCATATTCCTCCTCCACTATTGTTTCCCTGCATCAGAGAGCAATTAGTTGCCCAAGCCTCTTCTGTGACAGTAATGACTGGGATAAGATTCCATGTTTTCAGACTAATTGTGAAGACAGCATTTGCCCCAAATTGGAAGGCATGAATACAAATGTTAAATGTTATTTATATGATTTATCCAATATTATACAAAAACGTCTACCAACAGGCTCCACTGAATTTAGCAACTTGTATACTCTACTGACCTCTACTGGATTTTTAAAGTTTGAATTCTTCTCAACGGTGGTCAACACTGTTCAATTCTCTATTGTCTTATATAAATGTAATTCATGTTTTTATTATAAACTTTCAGACCGTTAGGATATATTTTTCTAGCGGCGGCAGTTGCCACTCATTGGGGCCACTCTGAAACTACAGTTCCCATCGTGCCTTTCTTTTACGCTGGCGTGCTTGGAAAGGTGAGCGACCCAAAGGGATTGAGTGGAACAGGCGGTAGTGGATGTGCGCGTGCTTTTTGATATGTCGGACCCGGCGACACAGGCCTTGCAACCCCGGCTACATCAAGCGCAGTCTGGTGCTGGGACGGCTGGCGCAAACGCTGCTACGGTGGGATCTGGATCAGGGAACAGTGACCCAGTCAGACCAGGTCTTAGCCAACAGCAGCGGGCGAGTCAGAAGAAAGCCCAAGTCAGAGCTTTTCCACGGGCGAAAAAGCTCGAGAAACTCGGCGTCTTCTCCGCTTGCAAGGTATCATAGCTATCATTAGCTAACTAACGTCAATACGGCTAGGCTTGCTAGCAGAGCCAACCAAAACAATGAGCTAGTGAGTTCCCAGACGTGAACAATAATCACTACAAACAAAACAGTCGTTTAAAACTAGTTTTAAACAGGAAGAAGTAAAAGACGCAACTAGCTACATAACGTTAATGTTACTGTCAACAATATACTACTCAGTGTAGCTAATACCAGAAAGGTTAGTAGCTAGCAATCAACTTAATGGATAGCACATTAATATATGTCTCTAGCATGACAACGAGCTAGAATGAAACTGATGATTATTATACGGGTATATAGGGCTTAATTTTCTCTCCGCTGTAGGCTAGTGACACATGCAAATGCAATGGATGGAAAAACCCACACCCGCCGACAGCCACTCGAAGTATGGACTTGCAGCAGCAAGCCGCCAGCCTAAGCGAGTCTTGCCGCAGCTGTGGACATGCCCTGGGTAAGTAGGCAGCTCCTGCACACCTGCCAGAGACATACCAGCCCAGTTATGAGGCATTAGTCAGAACATTTAACCTGAAGGCTTCAACGAAGGTTAATATGGAGAAAGGTCAGGTCCACTCCCAGGAGCCTGACTGAGATGCGTTATTGACCTGCTTCTTTGTGAATCTTTTTCTGCCTTATTTTGCACACTAATGTGCCTCCTTTAATTGTTACAAGAATCAGATCTGAAATATTACAACACCTTACATATAGTTTCAATGGACAAACACAGACAACTTTTCGATGAACTTAACCAATACCTCAGTGTTGTTGACATAAGGCCCTTAATCAACCTTGAGAAAAAGTCCCTCAATAAGATTCAGTGGATACTGACAAAGAGGTTATTCATTTCATAACCATCTGCAGGACTGCCTCACATTCTGTGTGAACAGTTGAAGTCACTGTCTATTGGAGCTAACAACAAAACAGCTTAAATAGAAATTGGACAGAGCAGTAGAAACATTTTGCTGTAATGGATAAATCATCAGTTAGTTACACAGCGGTGCATTCATATACAGAGGCTTTGGAAAGCTTTCAGACCACTTCACCTTTTCCACATTTTGTAGTGTAATAGACTGAATTTATCATTTCCAGTGCCAGTCAAATGTTTGGACACCTACTCATACAAGGATGTTTCTTTAGGTTTACCATTTTCCTGCATTGTAGAGTAATAGTGAAGACATCAAAACTATGTACTAATGCATGAAATCATGTGGCAACCCAAAAGTGTTTGAGATCAAAACACATTTAATTTTGTAGATTCTTCAAAGGAACCACCCTTTGCCCTGATGACAGCTTTGCACACTTTATATTCTCTCAAGCAGCTTCATGAGGTAGTCATCTGGAATGCATTTCGATTAACTGGTTAATTTGTGGAATTTCTTTGCTTCCTGAACGCATCAGGGTGGGTATACAGGGTGTGACTACGGAGGGTTGGTATACAAACGACCAACACATTTTTGTGGTCTATATCTAAATGTCTATTGATTTTGCAAATACTTTTTGGCCTGCCTCTGTCTAAGCCTTTATTACATCCAATGGTAGTCGGGGCATGAGTCTCTCAAACTATTTGTCTTAAAACGTTATTTAACAAACAAATTCTAGTTTTCAGTGATGACATAGCTGAACATATTTAACTGCTAGAGGATGGGTGGGTAAGCCAAAATGGAGTTAGTCCTCCCCCTTTCAAGATGCTGATCTGTTATTGAACCCGCAGCGGATCATGTGTCCCACCTGGAGAACGTGTCGGAGGAGGAGATCAACAGGCTGCTGGGGATGGTGGTGGACGTGGAGAACCTCTTTATGTCCGTGCACAAAGAGGAGGACACTGACACCAAGCAGGTGTACTTCTACCTCTTCAAGGTGTGTCGCCCCGCCCCTTTCATTCCATGACAGGTGGTCATAACCTGAACCGTTTTGCTGCCTAGGGTCAGTGTCTGGCCTTGCACCTGTTGACCAAGCCCAAGAATGATGCCTCTTAATTAATTAATTGAAAGACTGTCTAATCGCATTAGCTTTGTGTGTAGTTAGGACGGCTTTGTGGTACGTCAGAGGGCTTTGTTACACGGCGGAGGGTAGTAGTTTACGTATTCAGTCCAGTTATGTAAAGCCATCACCACCTCCCTCAAATCAATTTATTTCAGTGCTCTCTCCAAACCGTTCAGTTCTCCTTCCATGCTGCCAAGTTGCGAGACTGATTAGCTAGACAAACAGGTTTTAAGAGCAGATAGTAGGTGATAAGCGAGACAGAACACGAAATTGTTTCTGACAAACTACACCAGTTCCTCCAGAACAATGTGCAGTACTGATGACACATCAGCCAGCACAGCAGGACACTTACTTATTTGCTAGGTCATTGCCGGGGTACATATTTCATTCCTCTCTTCCTGGTAATACCTTTACAACTACATGTGACGGAGAGCTTTGTGAGGCTAATGTTGATACTATCTCCATCTCCCCAGCTGTTGAGAAAATGCATCTTGCAGATGAGTCAGCCGATAGTGGAGGGGTCTTTGGGGAGCCCCCCCTTCGAGAAGCCTAACATTGAGCAGGTTTGCAAACCTCTCCTGTTTAAGCGCTTGCCGAGCTCTTCTGGCCTTTTTTGCCCTACAAGAAAATCATCCGGTCTTTTCTTTTTTTTTGTCTTGTTTTGTTCCTCAGGGAGTGTTGAACTTTGTTCAGTATAAATTCAGCCACCTGGCACCCAAAGAGAGGCAGACTATGTTTGAGCTGTCCAAGATGTTCCTCCTGTGCCTCAACTATTGGAAGCTGGAGACTCCCACTCAGTTCCGTCAGCGCTCCCAGAAGGATGACGGCACCGCCTACAAAGTGGACTACACCAGGTGTGTTTGTGTGAAATCGCTCTTTTTATGTCCCGCAAATGCCACATGACTGGTAGCATTGTCTCATCGGACCAATTTGGTTCGCCCATGGAGCTTCCCAGCCGCTGTCGGTGCTGCTAAGGATCCAGCCTAGATGTAGGTGTTCAGCTTGTTCCCACAAAATGGTGTTCTTGACCCCTGTTCCATATTTTTTTTTAACCTTTTGATAATAGTCGATTGATTTAACTTGAGCATTTTCTCTGATAAAGAGAATGCTTTTTTACTTTTTCTCCAGGTCAAATATAATATTGGAAGTGCAACAGCCTACTGTACAGTGGGGAAACTAAAAGATAGCTGGCATTCATGCATTATAAGCGTGTTTCTAAGTGAAATGTTTGTAAGTAATGTGCATTTGTCATTTGAGTTGTCTGGATCGTTTTTAAACTGTGTATGTTGTTTGAGTGAGTGAAGTAACATTTGAATCCCACTGAAAAGCGCTCTGATAGAAGGTGCAATAGTGCATAGTTGAGATATAGGCTTTACCGGAATTCAGAAGGCACTTAGGGTGTTTTTAATCATGAGTATATACGATTACAAGTTTTACGTGTGACAAACTTATATTATTACGGGTATGAGTATGACGAGATCGGCACACACCTTATTGCAAGTAAGACTAAGGTTGAAAAAAACCTTTGGCCACTGCCTTATCTAACTGTGAATCTGGGCCGCTTTTGTTTCCCAGGTGGCTGTGCTACTGTCATGTCCCCCAGAGCAACGACAGCCTGCCACGCTACGAGACCACTCAGGTGTTTGGCCGTAGTCTGCTCAAGTCAATCTTCACAGTGACGCGGCGCCAGCTGCTGGAGAAGTTCAGGGTGGAGAAGGACAAGCTCCTACCAGAGAAACGCACCCTGATTCTGACACACTTCCCTAAGTATGCTTGACCAACAAACTCATAGCAGTTCGTTACCCCCTCAAAGATTACATTTATTGTGCTTCTCCCTCAAAATCCAATGAATCCTATGAGTGTGACACTCTCTTTGTCTGTCTTAGGTTTCTGTCGATGCTAGAAGAGGAGATTTATGGTGAAAACTCTCCCATCTGGGAGGCTGACTTCACTATGCCTGCTTCAGAGGGAGGACAGCTGGGGCACCAGACAGGTGAAGGGGGGTTACACATAAAGAAGAGGTTCTCACAAGCTCCAGCGGGGTGCTCCTAGGCTACTGGTAAAGAAGTGGTTTTCATAAGGTTCACGGGGTACTCCTAGGCTACTCGTAAAGAAGTGGTTTTCATAAGGTTCACGGGGTACTCCTAGGCTACTCATAAAGAAGTGGTTTTCATAAGGTTCACGGGGTACTCCTAGGCTACTCGTAAAGAAGTGGTTTTCATAAGGTTCACGGGGTGCTCCTAGGTGGTTTGTGAAGAAGTTGGTATGTACCACATGTAATGTGGCGATGTTACCTTTCCTGTCTGTCCTGTTTGGTCTTGTTTACGATCCTGGCAGTGATCAGCCCTGCTGCAGTGTCCGGCTCTCCTTCCTTCTCTAAGGGCGTGAACAGTGGCTCCTCTATGGGCAGTCTGGGCCTGGAAATTGGTGTGGCTGAGCCAATAGCAGGTCAGGAACGTGGGCGACCACACCAAGATAACCCAAGTCTTGCACTGGTTGTGGAGTAATAGCTGATGCTGCATTTTTGTGTCTATCCTGATCCAAGAGCTTTAAATCTCAGTGACTCCATTTGTGTGTATTCGTGAGGGGTTATGTTGTGGTTATGGTAATGTGTTGCAATGTCTCTCCCAGGAGAGAAGCGGAAGCTTCCGGAGGCTCTGACACTAGAAGATGCTAAGAGGATTCGGGTGATGGGCGACATCCCCATGGAGCTTGTCAACGAGGTGATGATGACCATCACTGACCCGGCTGCCATGTTGGGTCCAGAGGTGAGTCCTGTCAAGCCTGGGATGCATAGGTTTACATCCAGGTAGCGATATTCCGACATTGCCCAGGCATCCCACATAGCGTGGTGTATATTTGTTCAGTAGTTGTTGGCCGGAGAATATGCTCTCCTCCGGGCATGTATACTGACCAGAAGTATGAACGAAACATGACAAGATTTCTAGGATTTTTCCAAGTTACTACCCAGTATTGTTGAAACTAGGATTCACCAATGAAGAGCCAACTTCTCCAGCGCACCAGTAGTAATCAAAGGTGGGTAATTTTCCCACTGAAGTGGGTTACGACTCCATGCTGCAGTCAGGTCAAGGACCTGGTGAGGACCGGGCAGTTGAGCGTTACTCCATTTGTGCAGACATGATTCTGATCTGCTAACCCACAGTTTTATCAGCTGTCCAGGTGGCCGGTGAAAACATCAGATGTGGAGCTCCTGGACTGGCGTGGTTACACATGGTCTGCGGTTGTGAGGCTGGCTTGGCGTACTGCCCAATTCTCTAAAACGATATTAGAAGCGACTTATGCTAGAGGAGTTAACATCCAATTATCTGGCAACAGCCATGGTGGACATTCCTGCAGTCACCATGCCAACTGTAAGCTCCCTTAAAACCAGAGCACAAGGGTCATTGTGTTGTGACACAACTGAACATATTACTGTGCAGTAGTTCAGCCTTTTATTGTCCCGAGTACAAGGTGCACCGTTGTACTGATCATGCTGTTTAATCAGCTTCCTGATATGCCACACCTGTCAGGTGGATGGATCATCTTGGCAATGGAGAAAAGCTCACTAACAAGAATGTAAACTACATTGTGCACAGACATTTAGAGAAATCATCTTTTTGTGCCTTTTATATTTTTGTTCGGTGTATCTTCCGTCAGTCACTTCCTGTTTGTGAAGACATCAGAGGATGTGTCTCAATTTTCAATTCTCCTGGAGCCACTGTGGGTTACGTCAATGAAGCAAGGCTATTTTTGCAAATTAGACAAAGAAAAGACTGAGATAAATCATATCGATACATTTCTGTTTAAACAGAGAAGGGATGGGGGATGGAAAAACATTGCCACTACATAGTGTGTAAGGAACAAACAACAACAAACATACAATGGGAAGCTTCAGGATCTTTAGCGCCCGAGATACTTTCGGACAAAATCGCCTCTCGGCTAGTCAGTTTGGTGACTAAATGTTCAGTATTGGCGACACTGAAGAGCCCGAAGCTTCATGTTCTGGGAAATGGATGCTACCATGACAAAGATTTCTCACTACATTGATAATCACACTCATTCTCTGCTAGACGAGTTTGCTGTCTGCCAATGCTGCCCGGGACGAGACGGCCAGGCTGGAGGAGAGGCGGGGTATAATAGAGTTCCATGTCATAGGGAACTCTCTTTCCCAGAAGTCCAACAAAAAGATCCTGATGTGGCTGGTAGGCCTGCAGAACGTCTTCTCCCACCAGCTGCCTCGCATGCCCAAAGAGTACATCACACGCCTCGTGTTCGACCCGTACGTAGTACATTTTTCTCCCTCGCTAGCCACAGAGAAGCCCCTTGCAATGGACGCGCCTTGTTTGAATATTTCCATTTTCCTATCTGTCCAGGAAGCACAAGACGCTGGCCCTAATTAAAGATGGCCGTGTCATCGGGGGCATCTGTTTCAGGATGTTCCCCACCCAGGGTTTCACTGAGATCGTCTTCTGTGCTGTCACATCTAATGAACAAGTGAAGGTATGGATGAGCTTGTTTTCTCACTCGCAATATGGCGGCAACAATGGAAGGTAATCTCTTAAAAGTTAATTTGACTTTGTTTGAGACACTGAGGCATGTTGGAGCTTGAGCATTTTCCTCAACCTTGTGATTTTAGGGCTATGGTACACACCTGATGAACCACCTGAAGGAGTATCACATTAAACACAACATCCTGTACTTCCTCACCTACGCAGATGAGTACGCCATTGGCTACTTCAAGAAGCAGGTACGATCGAGGATGATGTGTTAAACCCTCCTCTCCCGCTGTCCACCTAGGTTCCTCTGACTTCTCGGCTCCGTCTGGTTTTGTCATGACAGGGTTTTTCCAAAGACATCAAAGTGACCAAGAGTCGTTACCTTGGTTACATCAAGGACTATGAGGGAGCTACACTCATGGAGTGTGAGCTCAATCCCAGAATCCCCTACACAGAGCTGTCCCATATAATCAAGAGGCAGAAGGAGGTGAGGGGGAGTGTGGGAGGTCCTTACATTAGTGTGGGGCACACGGTTTCCATGACCTTCCTGTGTCTTCCTGTCGACTTGTTTATAAAATATGTATTTTATTATTGTCATCAGTATTCAAGGAAAGACTAAACAAATGCACTGTAATACGTTGTGATAGAACAAAATGTTGTAAAAGTCTGTGGGTGGTGCTTTTGCTAAGTGTCTGTGTTTCTGTAACTGGTCAGATCATTAAGAAGCTGATAGAGCGGAAACAGAGCCAGATCAGGAAGGTGTACCCGGGACTGACCTGCTTCAAGGAGGGGGTTCGGCAGATTCCTGTGGAGAGCATCCCTGGCATCAGTAAGTGGCTTGGCGGTGGTCCTGGTGTCCTTCAAAACATTGCCCAGGGAACAGACTATTAAAGAGGCTTTCTGGAACTTAATGTTGTTTTTTTAAACCAGGACTTAGAAATTTAGTCCTGAGAGTCAAAAAGGACGCCTGAAAACTCGTTCCCACTGTTTATTAATGCGGATAAACAGTGTGTTATGACATCACTGCGTGTGTTATGACATCACTGCTTGATCCCGGTCGGCCATTTTCCATCTGTTCTGTCCCTTGGCTGAGTCATTGGTCCCACACTGCTCATTAGCTGGAACTCAAATTTCTTCTGAGCTGGCTCACATAGACCAAGGTTACAGTTCTAAACTTGGTTCCATAGAGCTTCACGGAAACTGTTGGCAGCTGGGGTAAAATGCAGATCCTGCTCATAGATTATTCACATATGATTAGTAAGCCTAAAGCAGAGGTTAACTTTGTTTTTGTTTTTTTTGCATTGTTACATTTTTTTCTGTGAGTCTCTTCAAGCCATGTCTGACATCATAATTTTACCTCTTTTTCTAGGAGAAACAGGCTGGAAGCCAAGTGCAAAGGAGAAAGTGTAAGTTGGATGTTGGGTCTTTTAGTAAAACAAAAAACAGGCATTATTGTCATAAAACAACTGTAGGAAATGTATGTATGTGAGGCCAATCCTATTCTGACTGATATTTATAGACTGCAGTTGTACATGGCCTTTTCACGTCAAACTGTTGATCAAGACATTCAAACGTTCAGACAAACACTTGATTGGAAATGCCTAATCCTCAGTAGTATAGGTAATCAACCAAGCAGAAAAATGATCAGTGGTTCAAGGCTGCAAGAAGTCAGGTCCTCTAGAGTGAAATGTCCGCTGGGTTCACGTCACCTGGTCTTCAGATGTTCAGACCATCAACACGGCCAACAGGTGGACTGGACGGGGACAGCTAGGAGTCGTCAGGCCAGGTAGTCTTAAGGCGTGGTCCTATAGCTCAGGTCCTGAGGGAGGAAGGGATAAAATGAACGGAAACATTATGGAGTTGTATATCTGTCAAAAGCTTAAGCGTACGTATTGTTAGTATCATAAGAAAATACTCTGTAAATTGGTATGATCATAAAAAAAGTAATACGTGAAACATGAAATGTAAACGTGAAATTAGATCTGTGAACGTACAAACAACCTTTTAACACAATTTACACGTTAAATTCTTAATTTACATCTACATTTATTTGTTTACGAATTATTTTTTATGACCCGAACTTAGTTCTTCCAAACTGTAAAGCTAGCAACAATAATTTAATAATTTAATAGAGCTAGCCCAGTGCTCTACCATAGCCTTGCAATTCCTGATCTCATGTTCAAAATAAAAGTCCATAGCTGTTTTTTAACACTGGGTTTTTAACACTGGGTTAGGGTTAACGACATTAGACCAGTAGGCTAGCATGCGTTTAGGCATTAAGTAAAGTACTTGTGTGTGTGAAAATGACAAGGACACAGATTAGCCTTGTATAGAATATCTGTCTGAGCTGCAAAATATATTTGTGATTTAGGTTAGGAAATTCTTTTAAATAGTAGTCTGGTATGTGCTATTTAATAGCTATGTTCTGTCCTGGAATTTGTCCAGGACAGAACATAGACATGTGGCTGTATGTGTCCTGGAACGTCTGTAGTGATCATTTTAGTTATTCAGTATTTTAACAAGTTCTCGTTTTACAGCAACAACCCAGGGGGAAAAACTAAGACCCATAAAGCAGTGCTGTTTGAGTGTTTGGGAACACAAGAGTAGGCCTACACAATAATACAATTTTTATAAGTTTAAATGATTTTTTTTATTACATGTGAAACTTATGCACAAATAAAGAACTGTTACACACATGGATTACGCACATTAAAATCAGTTTTCATTATGCATGCATGAGGAGAGAAGAGACTTTTAAATTGAAATCTTGCAGGATGCATGTTTCCGGTTTTCCTGATTTGCTGTTGTTCACACTGCCTATGCTCGTTATATTAGCACTCCCGGAAAGTTTCGGTTATGTTTTTTGGGAGGATGAGCCGATGAAACTGCAGGACTCCAGATTATGTTGTATTCCAGAATTGTAAAACTAGATTCGTACAAGCAAATAACATTAGTCCGTCATTGTAACAGGGTGTTTGTACGTTCACAGATCTAATTTCTCACTTAGTTACAGGTTTTACATATGACTTTATTTACGATCATACAAATTCACGTATGGATTTTCTTACAATCCCAACAATATGTATGCTTAACCTTTTGGCAGATCTCTAACTCCATAGGGGAACATACCAAAGGTCTGAGAAGACAGTAGGAGTTACACCAGGGCAGACTGGTCCAAGCCCTTCGGCACCTTGTTAGCACAATGCTGTGTAGCTACTGAGGACTGAGGCAGGTGCATCCAGCCAAAAATATCGAGGCAGGATATGGCCCACATAGTAACCTACTTTGCCAGACCACTAAAGGGACACCGGCAGACCACTAACTACTCTAAGACTACTGCCAGCAGTTATTTCATTGATATACTTTCTCCATCCTGTGTTGTAGCAAAGAGCTGAAAGACCCTGACCTGTTGTACAACATGCTGAAGAATCTCCTGGCTCAGATCAAGGTACGACACTGACAACAAGAACTGACACAAATCAAGTCAGTGGTTAACCTTAGGAGTGGCCGGACGCTCTCAGTCCTAAATGGCAAACTATACATCTGGTCGAATTACTGCACTAAATGGAGAATGAGATGGTCATATTGAGGATGTGTTGTATTCCTCTCCCAGACTCACCCAGACGCCTGGCCGTTCATGGAGCCTGTGAAGAAGTCTGAGGCTCCAGACTACTACGAGATCATACGCTTCCCAATTGGTGAGCATTTCATCCTTATTATTCATTGGCTGGTTCTTTGATAAGTATTTCACCTCCATTCATTGGTTGGTTCATCGGTGTCGTAGCCTATACTCTGTCCTGCCTAAGTATGTGATAGCATCTTATTGAACGTGTCAGATGGTGTGATATTTCCCCAACATTGTTTTTCAACACATTGTAAACAAACAGAACCCCTTGTTCCTCTAGATCTGAAGACTATGACTGAGAGGCTGAAGAACAGATACTACGTGACCAAAAAGCTGTTCATAGCAGACCTGCAGCGTGTCATCACAAACTGCCGTGAATACAACCCCCCAGACAGCGAGTACTGCAAGTGTGCCAACACACTGGAGAAGTTCTTCTACTTCAAGCTGAAGGAAGGGGGCCTAATCGAGAAGTGAAGCCACTTCTCACCCCGCAGCGCCGATATAAAACCCCAGAAAGGAGCGTTAGGGACACACTCACTCAGTATACACACAATCAGTCACGTTACTGTGATGACATAGTCAGGGGATCATTGCTAGCCATATTTCAACAGAAATCTTGTTTAAAAAAAAAGTAAACAGTGGCTGTGTTAATGCATGTTTACATTACTGATGGGTGAAGGGAATTGCGGGGCTTTAAGAACTATATTGTGGAGAAAATTGATAAGGCTCTGTGGGCCAGTTAAGTGCTTTAATGTGTCAAACAAACTATCCCCCTCTGTCCTTAACACTCTTCCTCTTTCTCAATCCCCTTTAGAATAGAATGTGTTGCGTTCTCATTGTTTTGCGCAGAGTGATTCCAAATTAATTGGTCCCTCAGCGGATGTTAAACCTTCAGAATCCCATTTTTAATTTTTTCCCCCAACTTATATGACAGCATTTTGACATTCTTCTCTTAATCGGATAAAAACAATGGCCGCTTTCCAAATGATTTTTTTTTTCGTCACTGACATTGGAACTTAAGCAGACGGGACCTGGGGACCTAACGCCGTTGTTGCCTTCCTGTACTGGTATACACTTGAAAGTTGACTTGGAGTGTTTTGAGATGCCACGTTACGTTGAGACTTGACATATAGTCAAAGCCAGGCTAAGCCGCTGTTGACGGACCCATTCCTGAAAGACTATGTAGCATACGACTGCCAGATATCGCGCGCGCGTTTATTGAACCAGTTGCCCACATATTTCAGGACATGCAAACATTGCCTGATGGCAACGTAACCGCAGAAATGTATTTCGGCCTAGAACGAGACCATAGATCACCCTGTCTTGCGTTGCGTCGTGACGGTATGGGCTTTGTGATCGGTCAGTAGAAATATTTCTACGACCTTTCCGCAATGTTTCCGCTTTACGCTTGCCCCAACACATTTTCTGACCAATACTGAGTATTTTAAAATGCTATAAAAGTGTAATTTCAATCTTCCGCCACTTTTAAAGATAACTAGGCAGAGCTAAGTAAATGTGTAGTGTTGTACTCCCTTTTCTGTTTTCTTGGTCTGTTTGGCCATGTCACTGGTTAGGGAAGTGTCATGAAGGGCCCAGTGGCATGTAATAGTTAGTTTAATGGATTTGAGTGCCCTCTGGGTTACTGTCCAACCCCTTAGTTTAGGCTTCTGTTATCTGGAACTGAGAACTGCAATGACTTGTTTCTGATGGAAATGCAGGAACCAACGGGGAACTATTAGTTATGTCAGTATTTCAGTGCAGACCGCAGTTGCGCTTTCGAACACGAGACAATGTTTGATTGTGCATGTTACGATTATGTCTGACATACGAAATAGTGTCTGGTTTTGTATTCAATCCATACTATCACAAGCTGTAGCTATTACATGGTGGAGAACTATATAATGTTATTTCATTTAAATATATATTATTTCTGTTATATTTTTACAGCGATAGCTTTTGGCTCACAAACCCACTTTGATTTATGATTTCATAAATAATTATAATTATGATAATCATAAATAATTTATGATTATTTATGATTTCTGTGTCTGATTATCTGCTTCTGATTGGTTCTCTGCTATTTGGTGAAGGTGTTTGGGGGAATGACTGGTATATGCTGGTTAGTTGACCTTGCTTGTTGAGTATTCCACTAAACACGTGTGTGTTTGTCTGTCTAGACTGTACGGTATATGTGTGTGTTCACTGTGTACTTGAATAATGACTAGCTTTGAGCAACTAAAGTGATTTCAATGTTGCTTATTCAGGGTTGCCAGGTATGCATCCCTCGTCCTACTTATGCTGCATTAAGAAAACATTCTGACCGTACTGTGTGAGTGAAATGTTAAAAATATGAAGACTGCTACCTTTTCATTTAGTTATAGTTTGAATAGCTCCTTACTGTAATACCGTTCATGAAAATAAAGTTTTTATATAAAATATTTCTGTTGAGAGTATTTATAGAGGCTGTTGATGTCACATTGTTTCTATGGTTACAATGCCCTTTAAATTGAGACCACTGCACATTTTTCTTTCCTTTCCAAAAAAGTCAAAAAGGAAGGTTTTGAGTGAGGAACAGAAGGGTTAAAATTAAGAGACCACTGCAAATTGAACGCTTCTGTTCCTTATTCAAAACCTTCCTTCTCAACTTTTTGGGAAAGGATAGAAAAAGGTGCAGTGGTCTCTTAATTTTTTCCGGAGCTGTGTATTGGAGTTTCCCTGTGTCAGGGAGCAGTTAGTTTCGTTTTCCTGACGTCATAGGTTGTAAGAGAGGGGCCCTTTAAGGGCATTGTGTGCTTTGTGACTAGTCTCCTTGACTGCACATAGGCATACCAGTGTCACTACCAGTAGATTAATCTTTCTTACTGCTGCTTAGGCCTATAGTCCATGAATGCAGCTCCTCTATACCCCCCATAAACTGAAGTAGTCATGGTGTCTTAATACCCATAAAACCTAGCTGCAAAATGTGATATTGCTATTGTCATTACTCAGTTCATTTTCCCCATAAAGAACTATAGAATTGCTTCAAATAAGGTCTGTTTTGTTTAGGTTATATTTAGCCAATATTGATAAGTCAGCTTGTCTTAGATATTTACAGTTATCAAAACACAGACCTTATTTGAAGTAAATCAAAAAAAATAAGCTTTGGAAAAAATGAATGGTGTAACAACACAAAGAATTGCTTTTTGATTTTTCCTGCCATTTTTTATGGGTATTATGGCTTGTGCTATTTCATTCAATAAATAATATCTTTGTGTGTCACTTATTACTGATAGATTGTGTTGGTTGTTAAGAGCTCCCTTAAGCAGGGCCCAATCTTCTCAGGAAATGGAAGAGCTTTTGCTTTCCCTTTTCTGTTTGGGTGTAAGAGTGGATCTGAAATGACGAGTTAAAAAACCCTGTGTACTCAGAACCTGTTCACAACAGGCTGTGGATGCGGATACAATACAAAGAGCTGCTTCTGAAACAGTGGGAGCTGAGTTTTAAAAGGGCTTGTCTATAGCTACAAATAGACAGTAGGAGGCAGTGAGCAAATTCATCAAGGCATTTGCAAAGTTTATTTGTAGTAGCTATAGTTCAGAAAGACTTGTAGCCTCCTTTAAGGACAAAGGGTGTGTGGATTCGAGAGGATTGCAGAGATTAGGATGGCTGAGTTAGGTCTGTATAGCTACCAGGAGGAGGTGGTGCAGAGGGCTATTCAAGGGGACAACGTTATCATCTGGCTGCCCACCGGAGGAGGAAAGACCAGGGCTGCAGTTTATGTGGCCAAAAAACACCTGCAGAACAACGCCGAGGCTAAGGTGGCCGTTCTGGTCAACAAGGTAGGAAGGGGTTTACTGTGATGTAATGTGTCACTGTAGGTTTTCATCTATTAACCAATGTTTTAACAATAAACAAAGGTTTCTAAAAAAAACTAACAAAGAAGCTTCTCCTGGTATGGATGCTATGTTAATCATCTACAAAGCCAGGGGTAGAAAACATTCCATGAAGTTAATATTTAAAGCCTGGGGAACACTATACAGGTGCTGGTCATAAAATTAGAATATCATCAAAAAGTTGATTTATTTCAGTAATTCCATTCAAAAAGTGAAACTATAGTATAATGTATACATTCATTCCACACAGACTGATATATTTCAAGTGTTTATTCCTTTTAATTTTGATGATTATAACTGACAACTAATGAAAACCCCAAATTCAGTATCTCAGAAAATTAGAATATTGTGAAAAGGTTCAATATTGAAGACATCTGGTGGCACACTCTAATCAGCTAATTAACTCAAAACACCTGCAAAGGCCTTTAAATGGTCTCTCAGTCTAGTTCTGTAGGCTACACAATCATGGGGAAGACTGCTGACTTGACAGCTGTCCAAAAGACGACCATTGACACCTTGTACAAGGAGGGCAAGACACAAAAGATCATTGCTAAAGAGGCTGGCTGTTCACAGAGCTCTGTGTCCAAGCACATTAATAGAGAGGCAAAGGGAAGGAAAAGATGTGATAGAAAAAAGTGTACAAGCAATAGGGATAACCGCACCCTGGAGAGGATTGTGAAACAAAACCCATTCAAAAATGTGGGGGTGATTCACAAAGAGTGGACTGCAGCTGGAGTCAGTTCTTCAAGAACCACCGTATGCAAGACATGGGTTTCAGCTGTCGCATTCCTTGTGTCAAGCCACTCTTGAACAAGACACAGCGTCAGAAGCGTCTCGCCTGGGCTAAAGACAAAAAGGACTGGACCGCTGCTGAGTGGTCCAAAGTTATGTTCTCTGATGAAAGTAAATTTTGCATTTCCTTTGGAAATCAAGGTCCCAGAGTCTGGAGGAAGAGAGGAAAGGCACAGAATCCACATTGCTTGAAGTCCAATGTAAAGTTTCCACAGTCAGTGATGGTTTGGGTTGCCATGTCATCTGCTGGTGTTGGTCCACTGTGTTTTCTGAGGTCCAAGGTCAACGCAGCCGTCTACCAGGAAGTTTTAGAACACTTCATGCTTCCTGCTGCTGACCAACTTTATGGAGATGCAGATTTCATTTTCCAACTGGACTTGGCACCTGCACACAGTTCCAAAGCTACCAGTACCTGGTTTAAGGACCATGGTATCCCTGTTCTTAATTGGCCAGCAAACTCGCCTGACCTTAACCCCATAGAAAATCTATGGGGTATTGTGAAGAGGAAGATGTGATACGCCAGACCCAACAATGCAGAAGAGCTGAAGGCCACTATCAGAGCAACCTGGGCTCTCATAACACCTGAGCAGTGCCACAGACTGATCAACTCCATGCCACGCCGCATTGCTACAGTAATTCAGGCAAAAGGAGACCCAACTAAGTATTGAGTGCAATACATGCTCATACTTTTCATGTTCATACTTTTCGGTTGGCCAACATTTCTAAAAATCCTTTTTTTGTATTGGTCTTAAGTAATATTCTAATTTTCGGAGATACTGAATTTGGGATTTTCATTAGTTGTCAGTTTTAATCATCACAATTAAATGAAATAAACATTTGAAATATATCAGTCTGTGTGTAATGAATGAATAT
>JACXGI010002439.1:57098-73788 GCA_016801175.1 Esox masquinongy | reverse complement strand
TACTGTATCTAGCAAACCAGTCGGCCAGCCAGCCAGCCATCCATCCAGCTTTCGAGCTATCTAGCAAACCAGTCAGCCACCCATCCATCCAGCCATCCATCCAGCCTTCCATCCATCCAGCCAGCCAGCCAGCCTTCCATCTAGCCAGCCAGCCATCCAGACATCCATCCAGCCATCTAGCTATCTAGCAAACCAGTGAGCCAGCCAGCCAGCCAGACATCCAGCCAGACATCCATCCAGCCAGCCAGCCAACCAGACATCCATCCAGTCAGACATCCAGCCATCCAGACATCCATCAATCCCGCCAGACATCCATCCAGCCAGCCAGCCATTCAGTCCTTCATCCAGCTACCCATCCAATCATCCATCAATCCCGCCAGACATCCATCCAGCCAGCCAGCCATTCAGTCCTTCATCCAGCTACCCATCCAATCATCCATCAATCCCGCCAGACATCCATCCAGCCAGCCAGCCATTCAGTCCTTCATCCAGCTACCCATCCAATCATCCATCAATCCCGCCAGACATCCATCCATCCAGCCAGCCATTCAGTCCTTCATCCAGCTACCCATCCAATCATCCATCCAGCCTCTCCACCTGCCCAGATGTCTAACAGCTAGGAAAGGGTCAGACATGCACCCTGCACATGCACAGAAACACAGAACAACAAACACACACACACACATGCCAAAACCCAGCAGACTAACTGGTTCACATGGCAGTGTCATGGTAATGAGAGTGCCAGCAACAGGACAATGCTGCTGTGTTTCCCTCCCTCACTGACAGAGGGGTTAGTCTCTGTTAACACATTGGTGGATCTCTGACAGAGGGGTTAGTCTCTGTTAACACATTGGTGGGTCTCTAACAGAGGGGTTAGTCTCTGTTAACACATTGGTGGGTCTCTGACAGAGGGGTTAGCCTCTGTTAACACATTGGTGGGTCTCTGACAGAGGGGTTAGTCTCTGTTAACACATTGGTGGATCTCTGACAGAAGGGTTAGTCTCTGTTAACACATTGGTGGGTCTCTAACAGAGGGGTTAGTCTCCGTTAACACATTGGTGGGTCTCTAACAGAGGGGTTAGTCTCTGTTAACACATTGGTGGATCTCTGACAGAAGGGTTAGTCTCTGTTAACACATTGGTGGGTCTCTAACAGAGGGGTTAGTCTCTGTTAACACATTGGTGGGTCTCTGACAGAGGGGTTAGTCTCTGTTAACACATCGGTGGGTCTCCAAGGGGTTAGCCATCACACATACCTGTACATACACACGCAAACACACACACACAGAAACAAACCAAAGACAACCATCATCTGTGACATATCACACACACTGAGACATACAGAAATATTCCCCCAATCCCTAGTCAGTCCAGGAGAAGGGCCTTCGGAAGAGCTGCTTCCATCTGAAAACGGACCTGAGACAGAGTTCTGGTCATGTCAGAATGAGTGGAGCCGAAGCACTGACCTGATTGAGGTAATGGTATTCTTCAGGCTTCTTAAGATGAAAAACGCTCCTCTCCTCATCACTTGCTCCTGCCAGCAGGTAGTAAAACACATGGTAGTTCCTGAAAGGCAAGCAGATTAAAATGAATTACTGCTACCTGACACCACTGGATTTCAATAACAAGACAAATACAGGCACACGCTGTCTCATTCAGTGTGTGTTTGTGTCTGTGTGTGTTTGTGTCTGTGTGTGTTTGTGTCTGTGTGTGTGTTCACGCATGCCAGCACAAGCAAGTATGACAGTACACACACACACCATCCCATCCACCACAGCGCATTAGCGTCAACTCCACTTAAGGTCACAGAGCAAAACTGCACACTTGGCTGGGACATACAGAAAAAATGATACTTCGTAGGTTGAAAATCATGAACTGTGGAGGACCTCAGAATTACCGTGTAAAAGAGAAGTCCAACTGTGTTACAATCAGTGTGAATTCTACAACACGCGTACTGGGGTGCAGGAACCCTGACTATTCACATGGTTTCTGCTACGGCTACGCTTGCACAACAGTGTCAGGATCAATTTGGCACCGAACTACTCTCATTGACCCTGCTGTAACCAGCTAAAACAAACATCTCGAGGAAAAGCCCATCAGGCAGATATAGTTAGGTCTGGAAATATTTGGACACTGCCACAAATTTCATAATTTTGGCTCTGTACGCCACCACAATGGATTTGAAATGAAACAACCAAGATTCAATTGAAGATTTGAATTCAAGGGTTTGAACAAAAATATTGTTTGAAACGTTTAGGAATTGCAACCATTTTCATACACAGTCCCCTTATTTCAGGGGCTCAAATGTAATTGGACAAATTAAGACAATCATAAATAAAATGTTCATTTTTAATACTTTGTCGAGAATCCTTTGCAGGCAATGACTGCTTGAAGTCTGGAAGGCATGGACATCACCAAACGCTGTGATGCTTTATCAGGCCTTTACTGCAGCTGTCTTCAGTAGTTGTTTGTTCATGGATCTTTCTGCCTTAAGTTTAGTCTTCAGCAAGTGAAATGCATGCTCGATTGGGTTGAGATCAGGTGACATTGCAGAATAAAGTGAAGCGCCGTCCAATCAATTTCCCTGAATTTGGCTGAATCTGAGCATACAATATATCCCTATACACTTCAGAATATATCCGGCTGCTTCTGTCACATCATCAATAAACACTAGCAACCCAGTGCCATTGGAAACCATGCATGCCCATGCCATCACACTGACTCCACCGTGTTTTTTGGCAAAGTCTAATCTGGCCTTTCTATTCTTGAGGCTTATGAATGGTTTGCACCTTGTGGTGAACCCTCAGTATTTGCTCTTGTGAAGCCTTCTCTTTATGGTAGACTTGGATAATGATATGCCTACCTCCTGGAGAGTGTTCTTCACTTGGCTGGATGTTGTGAAGGGGTTTTTCTTTACCATGGATCCTATGATCATCCACCACTGTTGTCTTCCGTGGACGTCCAGGCCTTTTTGTGTTGCAGTGCTCACCATTGTGTTCTTTTTTCTCAGAATGTACCAAACTGTTGATTTGGCCACTCCTAATGTTTCTGCTATCTCTCTGATGGATTTTTATTTTTTTGCAGCCTAAGGATGGCCTGTTTTACGGCTTTGAGAGCTCCTTTGACCGCATGTTGTGGGTTCACAGCAACAGCTTCCAAATGCGAATGCCACACCTTGAAACACCAGACCTTTTACCTGCTTAATTGATGAAGGAATAATGAAGGAATATCCCACACCTGTCCATGAAACAGCTTTTGAGTTAACTGTCCAAGTACTTTTGGTCCCTTGAAAAAGAGGGGGCTACATTTTAAAAGTTAACAGTAACTTGAATATATTTTGGTAAATAGTCAAAATAACAAAACTTTTGTCAGGGTCCAATTATTTTCAGACCTAACTGTATGGACTACTGGATTACTTGCAAAAGTGTTGAAGTCTACACAGATTGTTTGTTGGTTGTGGCAGTAGTGCTATCTAATCACCACTGATTTCTTCCTGTTTTGACTGTGTGTGTACGTGTATGTGCGTGCGTACTTGTGGGGACCAGATCTCCCCAGAAAGATAGAAAAATATTTCTCCAGACAAGGATTTTTGGCAGGTCCCCTGTAGGGAAACTTTGATTTCCAGTCGAGGGGTTAGGTTGAGGGAAAATCATACAGTTGGGCATAGTGTTAGAATTGGGTTTACTTTCAGGTTTAGACATTACCAGTTAGATTTAGAGTAAAGCATTATGGCTAGGTTAAATTTAGCCATAAAAGCTACTTTAGTATGGTTAAGGTTTAGGGCTAGGTAATAGGAAGCATGCACTTCAGGGTCAGGGTTAGGTCTCGGGTCCCCTAAAGGATAGAAAAAACAAACATGAGTCTGTGTGTGTGTGTGACTAAATGCACTTAATATCATGTGCCACAATCATTTCCACATGTGTCTTTTATGTACAATGGGGTGCTTATTCACACTGAGCTTAAATCATCTCAAAAAAGACAACCTCATTTGAAGGAGATGTGATTTCTGGCCTAGTTTGTGAAAGTTACCCAATTATGTATACTAGCTAAACAAATAACTCCACCTACACCCTGCAAGGTCAAAGGTTACATTCTGAATGCTGTGGTGAATTATACTCCAATTAGTCATACAATGTGTATTTGTTCAGTGGGGTTTACTGTATAAAAAGCAATCTACGAAAGAATAAGCTGCCTAAAAAACATTTTATGAATAACTTTTTATTGACAGAGGACAGCCAGTGGGATGGATGGAGGAGAGTGTGCAGAGAGAGCACTGAGCAGGAATCAAACCCATGTTGGCAGGGACTCATACTGCTAGACCATCCGATGCAACTGAATGAGAAAACGACAGACGCCTGAATAACGGTGCGAGTCGACTCATGAACCACATGAGCCAAGACTTACGACCCACGTGAGTTGACTCATGAATCACATAAGCAAAGACTTACGACCCATATGAGTCGACACATGAGCCACAGGAGCCAAGACTTACGACCCGCGTGAGTTGACTCATGAATCACATAAGCAAAGACTTACGACCCGCATGAGTTGACTCATGAGCCACATGAGCCAAGACTTACCCATGCCCAATCCCATTCTCTCTGTTCTCTTTCTGTTTTCTCATGGTATTTTTTGTTTTATTTCTGTTCCATACATTTTTGGGATGAAGGGTTACTGCAGGTGGGCAGACTGAACAACACAAGCCTATTTCTTTCAATCTCATTAGAAAGAAGTTCAGATTTTCGGCTGCCAGGACAAACAGTCTAAAGCGCTGCTTGCTCTTGACAGTCTGTAAAGAAGTGGGCGGGTTATCGGCTGAGCCTTCTGACACGATTGGGTTAGAGTTGCACTTCCTTCCCCTCTCAATTCCCCGGATTCTAGTAGACTTCTGTCCGCAGCAATCAAGTTATCTTTCATGTAGACTTTTCTGAACCTTTTCTATAGCTTGTTAAAACTGCCTATGTGCACTTAGACTACTTCTGTCCAATAGGCCTTAATATATAGGCCTATATACAAGTTAGCATCGACTGGACGCCTCAGATTTCCACTTTGTCAACTACTGTGTAGCCAGGAAGTTGTGGATAGATTACTATTCGCAGTTGCGGGTGAGAGCAGGTGAACAAACAGCTGTCCCGTGCATCACTAATGTGAATCCAACACTGTGCCCTTGTTCTGTGGAAATAACAGTTGCAAGCGCAGTGGCAAGATGGCTGTCCGTGGCAGCAGAGCAGTTACGACGGTGTCAGTGGTGGTATGAGCTCTTACCGTTCATTGTGCTCCTGATAGACCAGTCTCGATTTTTCTAGGAGGTACTTCTCCACATAGGCCCTAAAACACAGAGCACATGCCAGACAGAGTGAGCAGAGCAGGAACGACTCCATCAGATATCTGCAGAGTACAACGCACTCAGAACCGCTTTAAAATTATATATGGAGGAGGGCAGGACTATTCAAAAACAGTAGTAAATATACAACTAAAGGACTCTAGATCAGCTGGTCTACACATGTTTAAGCTGGGGAGACACAGGGGACATAACCAGGTTATGTAGGAATATAGATGGAGGAAAGTGACGGCCTGTATCATGTCAGCTAGGATATAGGTCAAAGAGTAGACAACAACTTAAAAGGGAATCTGTGACCACATTTCATTCTCACCCTCGGACAGTGCCGCTCTCCTGGTAATTCACTTGGATGAACTTGCCGAAGCGACTTGAATTGTTGTTGTGGGCTGTTTTTGCATTCCCAAACGCCTGTGGAGGGGAAAGACGAGAGAAAGGGATGAGACAAAAAAAATTATCCAGGCAGGAAAAAGTTTGGAAAGGAAACAAGGAAACAAGGTTCTGCTTCCACGTTGGAAAACTCTGGTACATGTGGGCGTGTTTGGTGGTCAACCACTCTGGGATAATAACCACGGGTGGCTTTATTTTGTCTTTGATCACTTACAGAGCCAAGTAAATTCTTTCTAATGACATAGAAAATCTTTATTTATCCATTACACATAAAATGTATAATTTTGCCACACACACACACACACACACACACACACACACACACACACACACACAACCGCACAAAAACCAACATGCCTTCACAACGCTCAAAACCTCTGAAGACATAATGCTGAAAATTATGGAGCTGCAGCAAGAAGCCCTGACGGATACAAAACGGCCCTCTCTGGTGGTAATGGGACCCATGTGGACCTGATGGAACACGTGTAGTGGTGTGCTTAAATGAGAGTCCAGTTTTTCCCCTCCTGACCCTGTTGATGGTGTGCGGCTGCCTGGAGGGAAAGTACTTATTCACCCTATACAAACCCTGCAGTTATCTGTAGCCTCCGTCGCAAGTAAACACATTCCTCTGTAAATTACACAAGGGGCTGCTCGGCTCACTCCTGTAGTCTAGCCTCAACGGTCAGCTCAGTTCGGTGCATGCTAACGCGTACATTAAAAAGTGTTAAGAATGCTAATGCTAGGTTAGGCCAGGTTGGGCAGAGACTCATGGAAACGAGTGCCGGGACCACGGGAACGCACCGCCCAGACTTCCACTTCCCTAGAAGGACGCTCCACTGGCAGACGGCCGGATAAACCCAGGACCACTTGGCCCGCTTCGCTACCGGCAGGGCTGAACGGCAAAAACACGGCCGGAAAAACACGGCCAGCGCTGGGGACCTCACTGATCTATTTGTGACTCGCCCGCCGGGCAACTTTCACACAAGCAGACGCAGAGGAAAAGCGAATATGCTATGTTAACATATTGAGCATTTTGAGGTTTGAACTGGATTAGAGTGCCAAGTCAATACTGATGTGGGAGCCAATTAGGCTGAGATGGTGAAAGGCTAGCTATTAGGCTGTTATTGGGATACAGCACCACTCAGCCTTAAAACAATCAACACTCCATCTGCAACACAGTGCTAACACGCCCCACCCAGGAATTACAGGTCGGACAAGGACAGCCAATCAGAAAGTAGCATGCCCTGGGCAAGGAGAAGCACATCTTGGTGGACGCTACTACAAAACAAACCAAGCTAAATCAGGTCACACAAACAGCTGCCAGTGGAACATTCCAGGTATTTTGGCTATAAGGCTTTTCCAAAATTATGTGTGGGAAACATAAAATGTGGATTGATTTATGAGGGTGTACTGTGTGTACATTCACATGGTGTGTGTAAAACAATCCCTACTAGAAGACATTTTTATGGACGACAACATATGTATTCTTCCCCAGGCTTGGTTAAATCAATGTTAAATCTTCCTTGGATGATACAGGAAGAAGGCTAGCGTCCAGTGGCAGGTTCATTGAAAAGCCTACGGATAAGCTTGCGAAATACGCCAACGGCTCACAGGTAGACATTCAGAGTAACTGCAACTGGGGTGTGTCACAAAAAAAACATCAAGTGGCAAACTGCACGACATCAGAGCACCAATAACAATGCGCCAACTTTTCCCATCAGAGGCCGTGAGGCTTAGCTGAGGGTGTACACGTAGGGAGGGCAGGCACTGGGATGGCTCCCGAGGGGCTCTTGCCATGTGCTTAAGTGTTATAATGGTTGATGTCCTGACACAGACAGGAACAGGCCAACAGCATGCCACACCTGCCCACAGCCATGGCAGTGTCCATATGATGCACTCCAAACTGGCCTTGGAATCAGACAGACCAGCAGGAGAAAAAAACATATATAACTCACAGACAGACAGGCAGGGACAGTCAGTCATTAGATCACAGACAGACAGACATACAGACAGAGTCATTCATTAAATCACAGACAGACAGACAGAGAGAGTCAGTCATTAAATCACAGACAGACAGACAGAGAGAGTCAGTCATTAAATCACAGACAGACAGATATACAGACAGAGAGAGTCAGTCATTAAATCAGACAGACAGACAAGACTGTTCATGTTGTTATCAGTTCTACTACTTGGTCCCGTTCCTGTGAATCCTTTAGGAGAGCTGTGGTTATAGACCTAATAAAACAGAGCTGCATTGACATGCATCAACACATACATCAACACACTTCAGAGGCCTGTTTCAAAATATAATTCAAGAGCAATGTGCTCCTCCAGCACAAAGACACATTTCAATAGCCGCACTGAGTTGCACTGACTTTGTAAATCCTGTTCCATTTCACCAGTGAGGGATTAATTACAGATTTAGAGAGATCCTGCATAACTTTCTCACATTCAGTGTGAATTCCATTAACTGTTGGATTAGAGATTTGTCTGTGATGGACAGTATCGCGTGGCCACTGGGTCATGCAGCGCCAAGCAGAGACACGGGCAGTAATCATATGGGATGAGTTAATTAGTGTTTCCTGGCGGAAGGAAAATGGGGCACAGAGCCAGTGTGTGTGTGTGTGTGTGTGTCTTTCAAAAGGGTTGTTAGGGTCACAGTGGGCCCTCAGAAAAAAAGAACAAAAGCAGACCAGAGTTAACATACAGCGGGGCGACTATATTAGCCCAACTCTGATTGGTTATGGCTATAACCCACATTCTCCACCTGGTTTGAACTGCGAGTTTCCTGGCCCCATGCTGAAAAGTAAATAATAACACATTTGCCGAAACTTAAGCAACACAAAGATAGCGGGTTAAATTATCAGGACCATTTGTAAAAAAAAACGCACACTCGACTAAATTATTTGGACAAAACTTTCTGTTAAATGCTAAATATAATCACTGCATACTCTGCCTCGTACACTATAGGTCAGACAGTCTTGCAATATCGCCAGTGTCTAATAATGAAGTCACAGTAGTCTTCATACTCCTACCCATCTCAGGAGCCTTTCAGTCTGTGTACATACGAGATCACTCGTCGAATCATTCAGCTTCCCTGAAAACATCCGGTGGCGCCACGGCACTGCCATCACGTCCATGACTCACACGCCACAATCTGACGGCTCAGTAACTTTCACACAAAAAGAAAATGACTCAGCCAGTGACCCTACCGTCCCACAGCATCTGTGGGCAGGTACCGTTTTAAACAGGCTAATTGCTAAGAGCTTCCCCTGCAATGCTCCACCTTGTTAGGTCATGCTGGCTGTGGTCATCGTGGTCATAGCGGTATTTTGAGTCACGCTAACCAGACAGATTACGGGGGAAGACAAGAACACAATGTGAATTTAACGGTAGCAGTCGCCCACAGACAAGTTCCTAGAGATCCATGCAACACTGCCTAGTTTAACGGCCTCACATAGAATATTTTAAAATTTGCAGACTTCAGAGGACTACAGATCCAGCTAAAGGAGTTAGCAGTGGTTAACCCAGTAGATGATAAACAAAAAGATGCTAAACTCCATAACAAACAGAGCATTGAGATCCTCCTTGAAACAAAACTACTGAACCCTTAATTACAAAATAATGGTTGCAATCTCTCCAAATGATAATCTCTCCAAATGTGGTAAGTTATGAGAAACACTAAAAGTCAAGCTACAGCCTCTGGAGGCAATTAAAAATCTCCACCCAATGTTACAAGTGTTCCATCTTGCACTGGAACAAACTCTCTTCTTCATGAAGAGCTCTATACACACAAACTGAGTCTGCACTCAAATTAGTCATTTACTGACCTTGAACATTGCAGGAAAATATGTCTAGACTGCGCCATGCTAATAATAGTTTCTGCGTAATGCAAAGAAGCCAGAGTATGTTAGGAAGCTGCCATTGACACAAGCGTTGGTCGAGTTAAACGATCCATTTTAACAATTGCGCTCTTCAGACAGTGCACATCACCATTGTTGAGGAAGGTTTTCCACAGTTCTAAGAAGTATCCCTGACATGCCCTGTTTCTAAAGCCCAGACAAGGGGCCTGACGGGCAAACCACACCCCATACTGTCCTCTCGCTTTAAACAGAGTACAGACTTGAGAAAACTTCATCTATGTACAGTGGAGTTCACTTAACAATAACGTGGTATGCCTGGTGTGAGAAAACACCAGTGAGTCGGTGTGCTGTACACTGGGTTAGAAAATAGAAACACAACAGGTAGATGCGACCTGATGACTCACAACCCAGATATGGGTTACAGGGCAAAACTAGAAGTGAAAGAGAAAGGTGCAGGGTGTGATTAAAAAAAAACAAGAGAGACAAAAAACTAAAGAGAGTAAAGAACGAGAAAGGTGGAGAAAGAGAAAGTTGGAGAAAGAGGTACTCCCTGCGGACACAGCCAGAACCCTGCAGATCACTGAGTTACAACAGTACAGTAGTTCATTATGAGTTGGTTGTTGGGCATTACAGAAATTAGTCACAGCGGTCAAGATGAAAGCCTGCCCTCATGACAATAATCAGCAGGCTTGTTGGCCTCCTCTGAGAGATCTTTCATTTAACATTCAGCCCCTCTGATTTGGCTCCTACGAGCCGACAAAATGTAACAACTGGGATGGGGGAGATTTTTGTTGTTGTTTGGGGGTTAATATGTAATGAAGATACCCATACAGTAAAATGAGTCATCGTTGCGATTTGAACAGAGCATGGGGTTGACGAATGTGACGACAGGAAACTGATGCAAACCCCTCCCTTATTACAAAAGTGAACCATCTAATACAACGTCCATGTCGTTCAGACTGCGGGCAAACACGGGAGACAAACACTTAGCACCTGGCACATGAGACTAGGAAGGCCCCAGGGTGAAACTGCATTTCCCTTCAGCACTGCCAGAATCCCTGGCATTTCTCACACATGCACACGCGTGCCGGCTGCGTGCGCGACAAGGCAGAGTGGGCACTGACCATCTGAAGCCTAAAAGAAAGACGAACCTCTTCAGAGTATCTTCAGAGTGTCTGCAATACAACAGCTCAGGCATATCTCCAATGTGCAAATAAATAAACGTGTTTATCTTTCCCCACCGGCACTGACTTGGCTGATAATGGTCTTTATTGACAACAACTGTGCTTAACTGCGACTGTGATCCCTGCTATCTTAAGATGAATAGACTAACTGCACATTGCTATAGATAAGGGCGTCTGCTAAATGACTGCAAATGCCAAATGTAATCTGCCCTCAAGTGATATTGATAGGTGGCCCAAAAGACAATATTTCCTGTTGCTGTGGTGAGGACGACGGGGCAACGGCAGCCGTGGACACCTGTGTCAGTTTCCATGGCTACACGTGAACTGACAGGAGTGACCGGACTAAATAACGAGCCTACACGTCAAAGCCTCGGTGATGGGGTATACACCTACATGTATGCACGGGTATGGGCACTGAAGGCACGAACAGGCACGGGCACATGTGCGCGCGCACACACTCTTCATGTCTAACGAAGCATGCCGCGGTGATGTAAGCAGTCCATCCGGCTTTGATCGTCGGCTATAGGAAGACGGCTCCCCTCCTGCCCAGCCACTAACTGACAGTTCATCCGATGACAGCTAAGTGGTAAATAGTTGCTCTGAGTAATTTACTATTGTATTGCCCAGACAGGATGTTTCAGGGTCAAAGGCTACAAACTCCTGACTAGCTAAATAAGGGTACACATGCTGCTGAGATAAAGATGGTGCCAGAAGACATCTATTTATTGTAGCTTTCACTATCACCCTGAGCTTGTTTAATTAAAATAATTCTTTGTTCAACAAAATTCTTTGGAATCAGGTGCAGTAGGGCATGTAAACTGAAGGTTGGCCGCCTGTTTTGAAGTTCCCAAGTGGGACAGAATTCCCCTGCGAGTGCTTCCCGCTGAAAGCAAGGGATGTTTACGGTCCTGATGGTACACAACCTGAGCAGCAGATGCTTATGGGGGCAGGACAGCCATGTTTGTGTCTGAGAGAGACAAAGCTATATTTAAATCTGCTGATGACGGGCCAAGCTCTGTGTGGAAGACGTTTTGAGAGAGGAATAAAGGCCTCAAATGACGACAATGGACAGCCCCTCTAACAGCTGTCAACCAGTCCATTTAAAACTCAAGGCATGTAGTGAGCCCCCCCCCACACCGAGACTTTTGAAATTGTAATGCAGGAGTGTATGGTTTCTTAAGTGTGAGAAATTAGAGGTGGTGGTTACCCTAGCTGACACCTGACACAAAGTCCCTGCTCTCTCGCTGCTCTGTGATGTGCGTAGGTTGCGTAGGTGGTGGGGGCGGCTGGCAGAGTTTTGAAGTTGAGCGGCCTGCTCAACACAAGTGCCACAAATTCAATTAATCATCCCGTGGTCCAGAGCGGCATCTGTGCCTAACAGAAAAGAAAAGTGAAGCGAAGAAGCTTGGTGGAACACGAATTCTGCGCCTTACAATGGTAGAGGTCAGCTGGGGTCAGAAGCTCCTTCTTTTGGCACTAACTTTCCCAGGACATTCTGGGTAAACAATAGCAGTGTTTCCTTGTGTAAGGTCGAGAAAGCTTCAGGAAAAAAAGGGGGAGACAGAAACTTCAAACGGCTAAAGGCTCCTTGTTTTGAGCAAACTCCGGGCAAGATTGGAGCAGATAGTCCCTGATATAAGCAGATCAGAGACCAGTTTTTTCACCCAGATTATTAACCCAAACGTCTGATAAACCGCAAAACAGATTAATCCAACATATTGTTCTAGAAACATAGGACTGTCAAATGTAACTGTAATTAATTAAAAATGTTCAACAACATCATCTTTAGATTTGCCATTGACACATTTTTCTTTTCTGAACCAGAACAATCCATTGTGAAAATGCAACTAACTCCATGTTCTTTTCCTGGTTTGTCAACCCATAGCTGACATGTCACACAGGGCTAGAATTGCAATACGGAAGCATCCAGCTGCTGAATAGTTAATAGATAACAAACTAACAAAATTGCCCTGTTGCACCCTGGTTGGCCCAAGCAAAGGTTAGCGTCATTATAGCAGTTAATATTATGACACCTTGTTAGTTATCTAACTGAAACAGATTCTTGGTTTGGTGTTTTTTATGGGGAGGGTAGCATTGCTTGCATCCATAAGCCAGTTAGCTTTTTTTGTTTGCAGCAGGACCAGTTACAGTGATGAAGATTGGAGCTGTATACTGTACAACCCGGTCTCAGCTAGTGATGTGCTGTTCGTCAGCGATTTGTATTTCCTAATTTTCTACAGAAATATGGGTTTGGGCTTTCTCTGTGAGAGAAAACACATTCTCAACATGGATTTAAGCAAAACAGGCATTTTCTATTCGGCAAGAGAGTGCCACAAAAACCGACAGAAACACAAGCTGTTCCTATAGCCATTGTTCTGACCACCAACCCCATTTTAAGAAGCGAGAGCACTTATGAGGCGCCTTATGATTTACCCACCTACCAAGCACGAGGAGTCTCTTCGGCTTCAGCTCAAAACATTCAACTTGAAGTAACCACCAAAACAACCCTATGGTTGTTTATATCACATAGTTGAAAAAAAGGCTGTCGGAAGAGCCTCTTTCCTTCGGGATTGGCTGGGCTATGACGCTCATGTAAAAAAATTAAGGTGTCTCATCCCCATGGAGTAGTGAGCAAAATACTTATCTACTGGATAGACACAATGGAGGATCGTGCCTTGACCTCAAAGGAATAAAAACACTAACCTCTAGCTGGGGAACAGGAATTGTGTGTTGAATGTTTGGCAAGGCTGTGACTGTAAAAAACAAAGAGGCCAGCTATCTGACAAGGATGTCACAACTCCAAAATTATAGGTAATGTACATTTCCACGTTTAGAAAGTTATCAAATGACTCATCGCGTTTAGAGAGTTATCAAACAACTCATCACGTTTAGAGAGTTATCAAACGACTCTTGATGTTTAGAGAGTTATCAAACGACTCAGGGTATTTAAAATTGTCTCAGACCATCACCATCAACTTGGTCCACAACAAAGATAAACAATGTCTGAACGTTCTGTTTTGTGAAGGTCCGTTGTGGCGTTCTTGTAGTCGTTTATGCACTCAGGTACTATCAGAACAGTTTCACTAGCACAAAGGTTTGTGGGATCATACGAACAAAAACCTTTCAAACTCAGGGATTTTGATTATGGCAGGTCTGTGCAACATCCTCAAACTATTCAGCAGTGCGAGGATGGCATGAAAAAAATGACACATATCAGCTACGAAGACATCTTTGATTATTTTGTCCTGTCACTCAGTGTGAATGGGTCAGCTGTGAGGAGCTACAACACACAGGGATATCCAGGGCTGGGCAATGACCTTATTAAGGAGCATGTGCCCAAAACTGGGAAAAAAAAGTTCTTACCCAGAAGATTTGTTCCATAGCCAGAACATGGGCAGAGGAACCACCAAAAAGGGCACCATGGATGGGCAAGAAGGGCGCTGCTCTGGTTGAGACCTACAGTACCTCCACAGCGCTAACGTAGGACGGATGCTTATTTACTGTGTTTTGTTTTCTTTACCTAAAGCACAATGTTAACAAAAGTGAAAGCTATCTTATATTTAGGGGCTATATTTTTTTCCGTTTTTCCGTATTCAGCATAAATACAATCTTAAATAACCGGAAGACATCTGCAGTTTAATGTTTTTAAGTTGTTTGTATTATGATTTTAAGTAGTTTGTATTACTTAAACTACTTAAATCATCAAAATCCCTAAGTTTGAAAGGTTTTTGTTCGTATGATCCCACAAACCTTTGTATTACCGAATTGTTGCGAGTGCCTGAGATTAAAACTTTGTCGACCGTCCGTCTATCAGTTTGCATTGACGTGTAGTCTCCTCATATCACCTTAGACATTAACAGTACCATCCCCCCACCCTTAACCAATCTGGATTACTCAATACTGTTCCGGTTTTGTTCAGTAAGGGAAGGGGAGAAGGAGACAAGCTGTGTTATTGTTTAAATTCAGTCTTGTAAACGTTAGAGGCAGGATTTGACACAGTGCCCCCTTTTAATGAGCTTGTGAGTCCCATGTAGCTTAGCCAGTTGAACATGCGGCTTACAGCATCAGGGTTGTGGGTTTTGATTCCCACAGGGGCCAGTACAGGGTAAATGGAAAAAGCAAACAGCTAAGATAAAAAACAAACAGCAGGCAAGCACAGACTAGCAGCGAAACCTCAACTCGTTTATAGGGCTATGGCCTGAGGAAGGGTGGGTTGCAATGATAGATACTACTGCCAGTGTGCTCTGCCTACTGTCTCTATATCAGTGTGCCTTAAAAACAAATCTAGGGGAAACACTGATGTCTCAGAGCTGCCCGATGAGACCATTCCTTCCATTCACCCACGGCCCTAATATTCGGCTCTGAGTCATCCCACCAACCAACGACGGACAAACAACAAGACCTAATTGTCCAGCTGACTGACCTCTGCTGTTTCTCAGATACTGGCTTTTGGTGAGATTTGAGAGGTTTCAGATGCTAACTTGGATAAGGCGTCCCAACCTTGACAAAAGCGCGACTGTTCAAAGGGTTTGCAGCGATCACGGAAAAAATTTATGTTGCATTATTTCCTTATTAAGTAATTGATTCACAACGGAATGACAAGACTGGTACTATGGAGTTAAGTGACTAATCTGCTACGAATGGGGAAGAATATGAATCAGGGCTGTTTTTGGAGAGCTGATATCCTGTAGGTTCCCTTCCACCCTGTTTCTGGAGAAGTGATATCCAGTAAGTTAGAGGGAAAGCCTACAATGGTAGATCTCCAGGAACAGGGTTGGGCAGCCCTACTATTAAACAGTCCCTTCCCAGTTGAAATAAAAATAAATAAATAAATAAAAAAAACCTTCCCTTTCTCTGTCTCGGTATTGGTACCTGGGTGACACTACATCCGTACAAGTCCTGTTGATGACTCCAAGTCCCATGCTACACAACTCTCAGAAACAGTCAACCAGATGTAGCTGAGCGCTGACAATTCTTGATGTTAACAAAGAGAGGACGCCCACTCACACAGCCAGGGCTGAACCGGCCTACACGGGTTCAGGAAGCCAGCAGTGCCGTGTGCCCTGCCCTGAAGATCCCTGCAGCACTGCAGATGGAGCGTGTCAGCTGTGTGTGTGTGTGTGTGTGTGTGTGTGTGTGTGTTGCGCAGGGAGGGTGAGGCTTGGCAGGGTGCCCTGCGGGGCTAGCCCGGTCTCTCAGCCTTCTGGTCAGTGGTACTCCAGTTCTCCTAAGCTGTGCTCAGATAGCAAGACCGTACTCCGTAGGACAGGTAAACCCAGTGGATCATTCCTTTGAGTAGAGCAGAGAATCAGGTTGACCTGTAATCCGTCTGAGTCTCTTTGTACATGTAATGTTTCCAACGGAAGTCCGGTAATCAATCCCTGAACCCAGATTTCACGCTGTGCCTTCTAACTCTCTGTAACCCCCACAAATTCAATAATGTTTTGAACAAAGCAAAACTCCAACAAACTGACAGCAACAAAATAACCCTTCATAGCGAAAACTGCCGAAATGATTACACAGGACAGCGAACAGAATTGATGTCATCTTAAGACAACTGACTTTACTTTGACATCATACAGTGTTACTAAAGCAGGAAGGTTTTCTGGGAACATGAAACCGCAGAAACGCAGAATCCAGCAGAAAGTGAACTGACGTGGTCTCTCCGAACTGACTAACTAGGCACGCAGACCAGCGAGCGCATACTGACCTTGCCTCTGGCCAGAACCGACCCATGCGAGTCACTTAGCGCCACTGTGGGCATTCAGCATCTCTCATATTGATCTGAACTGTGGACAGCCCAGCACCGCCTCAGGTCACTGGCATTAATCACAGGGCAGGTTTAGAGTGCTAGGGGGTTGTTAACAATGTTGTTGTTGTTGGCGGGGGGGGGGGTGTAAATAGGTTTGTTCTGAT
>JACXGI010002439.1:45836-56998 GCA_016801175.1 Esox masquinongy | reverse complement strand
GTTGCTTTTAAGAGGGGGGGGGGGTCTTAGATCCACCACAGACTGCCCTGGGGCGAGGAGCCGAGACAAACTCTGCACGTCTGCCCAGCCACTGGCGGCTTCAGTCCTTTAACATCTGACATTCCCAGCGGTGTGGTGCAGCACAGGTGGTACTGATGACCTGGATGCCTGCGTGCGTGCGTGTGTCACAATGGTCTCGGCCTCTGTTGTGGTGACTGAGTTCATAGGTGGGCTGTAGGAAGGGTGATGAATAGGGAATGTTCCAGGGTGAGCTGAACCCCGGTCTCCTATAGCCAGATGCTGGGTAACAACACCTGGTCTGGAGGCGGCACTAGCTTTTGGAGGAGGAACCTCTTCTGGGGAGACAAACCTTAAGAAGAACAGCTCTCACAACAAATCACAAGTTTTGATAAGCCTGAAACTTTGGGCGGGATTTGTGCTCATGCAAAATCAGCTGTTTCGTCAAGTGCTAGCAGAATGGAAACAACGTCACTTTCCTTTGCACATTTATTTTCCGCTACCTCTCTCAGTGTGTGAATTTTCACGCTAAGTCGTCTTAATAGTATTTGAATTTATTGCAAGGATAGCCCTTTGAGATGTAGTATCTCCTTTTCGAGGGGGTCCTATAGACACAGACACAAAATAAAACATATACAGACAAAAGCATCATAACATAACAAACATACACAGCAAATACACAGATACAAACCCTCTCCCACCCATTCCTATGAGGGAAAGACACTGATGGAGAGTTTGTCTATGAAAGGAAAGACACTGATGGAGAGTTTGTCCATGAGGGGAAAGACACTGATGGAGAGTTTGTCTATGGAGGGAAAGACACTGATGGGGAGTTTGTCTATGGAGGGAAAGACACTGATGGAGAGTTTGTCTATGAAGGGAAAGACACTGATGGTGAGTTTGTCTATGGAGGGAAAGACACAGATGGAGAGTTTGTCTATGAAGGGAAAGACACTAATGGAGAGCTTGTCTATGAAGGGAAAAACACTAATGGAGAGCTTGTCAATGCCCCAGTGAGGGAGAGGGGCTGTATTGGGAGTACAAAGCTGATTGCTTTTCCAGCTTAAGCTGCACACCCATAGAGGGAGACCAGAGCATGCCAGGGCATGAGAGAGACCTTATTATGTAATGATGATGTCCCAAGGGACAGAGGCTAAAGGTCAGCATCTAGAGTTAGGGTGACAGACAGCAGGGAGCCTGGTCTGGACCCTGCTCCGGAACATCTGGGGGACCTAAGAGGCGTGGCGTTTCAGCCTGGCACCAGAACAACCGTGACCTGATGTAATTAGAGCAGACTTAGTTCTTCCATCTGTTTTACATTGGCACTCTTCACTAGAAAGTGGAAGGCGATTCAGAGAAAAGGGTGGTTGTGGGAGATGACGTAAGCTTCCATTTAAGTTCGAAGGGTTTTGATTAGGGAAAACATTCTGGGAGGAGAGTTGTCTGTCTGGTGCAGTGATGTGATGGGACATGTTGTTCTTTGTCCAGGGCAAAATTACTTTTAAATTTTTACGTCTGGATCTGAATAGGCCAAAAAGGACTGCTCTCAATTACTGCACCGAAACACTCAAACTAAAAAAAAAAACATGAGAATGAACAGGCTGAAAGCAACAAAAAAAAAACGAAAACTACAGGCCAGGCTAAATGATAAACAGTTCTCTGGAGCCAAGCCCCTGGAATGAACGGACACTCTGATGTAAATCACATCTGCAAACCCAACAGGACTAACACTGACCTGTCACTGTCAGCAGAACCTGACCATACAGCAGAGCAGCCCTACGTGGAGGAGCCAGAACTACAGACACACATGCAAAGCAGACATTTGTGCAAGGGTAAAAACACAATACATGCACTGATGCATGTACATCACATGCCCCCCCCCCCCCAACACACACACACACGCACGCACGCACGCTCACATGGACGTATTACTTCCTGGGGTGGCAGGTACACTAGTGGTTAGAGTTAGTCATATCCCTGAGCCGGCAGGGTGAAAAAGGCCATTGTGTCCTTCAGCAAGAACTACTCGTTCCCCAGGTGCCCACTCTGGCAGGTCACTGCACCTCTCCAATTCAGAGGGCTTGGGTAAATGTAGAAACCAAATCTCAGCCGGACCTTGCAGACAAACTGACTCATTTCACTTTGGCCTTCCCCCTCTCCTTCGCTCAAAGATTTGGGAAGTTCCCCAAACACCCATGGGCCCTGTTGATGATTAAGGATTAAGTAACCAAAGTCAATTTGATTATAGCACTGATGTGTTTGACACTGGCTAAGTAAATGCGTTCCGCTATTTAGGAACAGACCCTATCTTTTAGTGCAAACACTAAAACCCACTCACTCTCGAGGACTGTGTCAATATATAGTTTTCTCAACTCCAACAAGCTTCTGAGTTCATATAAGCCGGTATTTTATTGTGCCATGAGACATACAGTAAACTCAATGTCTCATGGCACAAAGCCATGCATTTTAATGTCCAGAGGTTCCATCTATCATGAAAATAGTAGATATCTCTCCAGAAATGACAACATCGCTGATAGGTACTGATGCACATGGCAATGACTGGGAGGTTTCTGCCGTGAGAAGGTTTGTGTGGAGGAAATAAAGCAGACCACTCTCGGGATGCATGTGCACATAAAGCCCAACAAGTCTACTGATGATTTGTATGTAGTTATCTCCGAAGCACAGGTGTGCCACAAGATGATTTATAGACTGCCGACAGATTTTTTTGCCTATTAAAGAAACCCAAATCTATCCCTCTGTGTTGGTGTGTACAAAAGATGCTCACAAGAATAATGAATGATTGTCAACTTCCAGAAGACGCACTCAGTCCACTGGCTTAACACAGTATTTTCCCTCCATTCCCCTTGACTGCTCTGACCCTTGACCTTAACTTGGCTTGTAAAGTGCCTAAGAATGCAAATGGCTTCAGCGACACTTGCCAGAAAAACATAGAGGGGCCCGCCAGTCTTTGGCCAAGCCTTGGCGGGAAAAGGAACGAGAGCCCAGACGTAAGCGGAAGCAGAGGAAATGTGGGCGGCTGAGAAAGTAGCTTCCCAAATCTGGCTGCCATACAGGGGGAAGGAATGTGGCGGGAAAGGATAGAAAGAGAGAGAGAAATGTAGCCTGTAATCACTGGTGTCCCCTAACGGTCTATGTTCAGACAGATAAAACTTTTGAGATGTAAATCACAACAAGGAAAGCGACTAAAAATATTTTAAGAACCTGTCACCACAAAGTCAGATCTTCTGTCACACGCTTGAGATAGATAGGTTTCAGTTTGGAAGAAATACATCTGTTGTTTGGCAATTAAAACCTCACAACAGCACAGTAGGACCCTAAAACCCTTGATGCAAAACTGTAATGCAACCTCCATCTCTCCTCACCAGTGTCCTCATTATTCGGAGATAAGAAGTGTGTGTGTGTGAAGGATGAATGCCCAGCACTCTGAAAATGGATAAAAGGCTGTGTGAGGTATTTGTATAGAGTGGGGTCCCTAAACCGCAGTAATGTAATCCCAACTCTCCTCGTGCATTTCTAAGGCCGAGAGTCCCCTTGTGCTAACAGAGTGGTGGTATTGCTAATTGTTATTGTAGATCAGTCAGTTTTGGCCATGGCTGTGCTGGGCAAGGGCCCCTGCTTTCCCATGGAGTGCTGCCTAAGTTAACTGTGTATGGGGATGGAGCTACGGGAAATGGTGCAAGACATAGGCTGCTGAAGGGAAGTCGCTGTTACCCTGAATAACAAAGAGAGAAGGGGGAAAGCAGTAGTAATATAAATGTACAGTCTTGCATATACACATTTTACATATATTTGGTGTGGATCAAACCACCATCCTTGGTAGACCATGCTGCTTACAATGATGACCGAGCCACAGGAAAAGGCAAAGCGGAGCAAACTCCCAGTGGCAGACTTTTGGGAAACTTTTGGGATTCTCACTTGTTATTATTTTTTGAACCCCTGTTCTCCACGCCTTAGAGCAGTCAAGCTAAATATGCCATCCAAGTTGGTAAGCTACACTTTCTAAAGACATACTTTGGTAGCTTTAGGGGAAGCATAGAACTTCACCAATAACACGTATGTCTTATCCTCATCGAGCTTACTGTAGCATGGGAACATTCACGTGATTGTGTGTGAGCCTCAAATTCTGTGGGAAACCGCCAGATTACCCCTTTTAGCCAGGAAACATTTGAGCCACAATCAGTCAATGTTGTGTACTGAACACAGTCAACACTGTATATGATTGCAGCTGCTCCTCAAGCCCCAGCTATGGATTCACAAATTCAAGAAGCTAGGAAATACTTGACTACGCAGGAAATCACTTGCAAAACTTTGAGGAAATCCCAGTGGATTCAACAGAAGAAACATATGAATCTGATACTTTATCACTGTGTTTTGGTTTTCTGAATGTTGTATTTGCTAGGAATTTCACTGGATCGTCGACACAAGCAATGAGCATGGTTTACTTTGAAGGGATTCCAGCATTCACATAGAAGGCACTACTCGCCTAACCCCAGACCACTGATGGCTTCAGATCCTGTGAAGTGGGCTCATACACAGCTTCAATTCTCATCTTGTTTGATCACAACGATATTTAATCAATCCTCTTAATTCTTATAATGAAGTGAGAATTAAATGAAGTGTCAAACTTCAGATTGTAAGATAGCTTGAAGTGTGAAAGAGGTGGGGGGAGGTCATTTAAAATGTTTCTGGACATGTAACACTGGTCATGCTTGTCTTCAGAACAGGTGGTCTTATTAGCCAGCAATACAACCACAATGTAGGCCACATGTCAAGCATTAGCTGGCTAAGGAAGGCTAGGCTAACTATAGACTGGTTGGAGGGGGTGACTTAGCACAATGAGGCTAACGCTAACCCACGTGGACACAGCAGAAATTAGGTCAATCCCATCAGTTAGATCTCAAGAGACCCAAACAGTGATATGAGGCACAGTGATATATCCCTGCAACCCGTGGCATGTTTAGGTTTGGAGTGTGATATGAACAAATATAAATCCACTAAACAAACAAAAAATGAAACATCAAAGAGTAAAGTAACGAAGATCAAAACTAATTCAGCAGAATACTGGTATCTGTTCCATCATGCCTTAGTGGTCTGTTAATCCCAAAAGCATGTTTTATCTTATGGTTTGACCTTGTACAACTTTAATTTTGTGCTAATTAAATCAACTTTTGAATGAATCTGAACCCCTTTCGTGAAATTGTTGTGATTCTAAAGCGGAGTGAGATCTGACCACTTATACATTTCCATTAGTCATTTGGCAGACAATCTTTTCCGCACTAATTTACAGTTAGTGCCTTTGTTTAAAGATAACTAAGAGGGACAACCACTCAATCCAGTAATAGTACTGTATGCACACTTCACTAAATCAAGTAGAAATCTGAAAAATGCTGTGCTAGAATGAGAAAATAAAAGCAAGCACTAGTCAACAAGAGTCAATGGTGGAGTTAGGGGGCTTTCTGCAGAGATATTTTGATTCTATATGATATACAGCCTTTCTGCCAATACTCAGAGATCTTCAAAGAGCAATGTGAAAACACCCCTTCTCCAAACACTCACCTCCTCCACACCAATGTGTCACACCCACCTGAGTGATGCATGGCGGCCAGTTTGTGCCAGAATGCTCATCACACACCAACTATGAAGTGTGGATGGTTAGGTGCCCATGATGAGAATAGGGCCAGGTTGGGAATGGGGCCAGGTTGGGAATGGGGCCAGTTTGAGAATAGGGTCAGGTTTAGCAGCCTGACTCTTATGATAGGTGACAATGCAATGTTTAGTGACCACAGAGAGAAGGGACATCAGTTCAACATCCTGTCTGAAAGACGACACCCTATGCAGCAACGTCCCATTCACTGCCCTGGGTCATAGGGATTTGATCTTTAGATGAGAGGGACGGGACACTGAAAGAGTCTGACAGCATGGTCAGATAAGAATCCCTTCTTTTGACTCAGTGACAAGAAACGGACAAAAACAAACCCAGCTCTAAACCTACTGGCCCTCTAACACACCTTCTGGCAGCATGGGTTCTCCCATCCTTGTACCGAGGATGCTGACCCAGAGAAAAGCCACTACGCTTCTCCACTGTTGACCGGACAGAGTTTTAACAGAGTATCAAGGAGATTCTCATGGTGGTAATAAAAGTTACACATCAGTATTAATTCCACACGGCGAATAAACCGCTTTTGTTCATGATACCTTTTTTCTGCCATAAACATTCACAACTAGACAAACATGCTCTGACCGGTTTACTGTATACTGTGTTCTGTTAAGCATTAGGCCGGAGGCCAGGTTTCACTCAGAAGAAAGCAGTTGCAGTGTGGTTACAGTGGAGATACAGGCAGTCATTGGGTTTACATTGGGCGGGAACTGCATGTTGGCACCTATGAGGCCAACGCGGCGGCTCCTTGAGTCACTGTTGTGGACAGTTAATAAGTAATTGACTATACAGCAGGCAACATTCCCGGAAAACAACTGCTTTATTCTAAGCCCGTTGGTGACACTTATTGTCTGACAGGGATGAGGCGGCTAGTGGAGTGCAGGTCAAGAGGCCAAACAACCCGGAGGAGGCAGAGAGAGAGATGGAGAACCTCAAGACCCTTAAAGCTCTCCTGCAATCACTTCCGCATTACTCGTAAAAACCATGTAACTGCTCGTATCTCCACTTCAAACGGACTGCACTGTTCCCTTGTGAGTAAAGCCCTGGCCTCAGGCGTTATTCATAACAGGACACAGTCACAGTAAATGGATGTTTATCCTTTCTACTGTCCTAACTGCGTTTGACATTTTATTTTTTTTACTGAGCAGACACTCTTATTCAGAGCTAAACACTAAATAGTGCACTTTTCATCCCCTTTCATCCCTCGAACCCCCCACCCTGGGATCGTGAGCTCTATGCTCTCACCAACTACACCACGTGGGACAGCGGTGGCAGTGACAACAGGTTTATTACTGCAATACTGCACCTCTGTTGGTTGTGATATAGTGGTGATATAACACGGTAAGGTGGCGGTGATATATTGGCAATGTACCACACACCCTTGTGCCTTATTGCTTAACTAACCTAGACATAAACTAAACGGCTGAAACAGTCACTGTCCGCAAGAGTCCAGGTAACGTCCATTTCAATCAATTCATGTCAAGAATTAGGACATGCTGAAAAGCTCACTGGGAAAAGGAACTGTTAATTTTTAGTGCATTCACTAAATTACGTTTAAACACAATTGACATCGTCTTTGCCTTTGTGGCCTGCGGAGGTCCAGCAGTCAGACGCACTGCAGCAGTGTGGCTTGGATCCCAGCCTACTTATCATCTCTCCTCCCACTGAATCTACCTCTGTAAATAAGGCCCAAAATAACATTTTTTTTTTTTTATATCAAATGTAATTGCGGTACACGTGCGTCAGAGAGCTTTTCGCTCCACTGCCAATAAAAACAGCGAGATGGACAGTTACAGAGGATGGTTACAGTAAAAACACAGTGCACGTGGCTCGTAATGTTATTTCCATGACTGACTTACTCCATGGTGACATCCTTCATGTTGATCGCTGCAGCACGTTTTTTGTGTGTTTTTTAAAATATTTTCCAGATGTGCAGTAGTGCAATGATAGAACAGAATGCACACTTTGCAAATGGAGAAACTACACCAGGATCCAGTGGATAACGATGTCCCTCGCCAGATGTGGACCGCCCCACTCAGGACATTTCCTTACATTTACGTAATATAAATGGACGGAAGGGTTAGCTTTCTACGTATACAAATCACAAACATTTGTGGTATACAGAAAAAAATGGAAGCCTGTTTGTTTATGCGAGATTGCTAGTTATGTGTGCTACGCACATTTTCACTGACGTTAATACTGGTCGGTACGCTCTTTAACCTTGAAAGGAGCCTTGAAATTAATGAACAGTTGTTACATGATCCCAGGAGTGGACCCAACTGGCCAATGAGCAAGTCCAATAGGATATAAGTGTGGTTTAGCCGCGTAGGCAACATAAGTTAGAGTTAAAGGAGTGGAACTAGTCCTCTGACAGGATTCACAATGTAATGGTTACCTAGAGACAGGTGGCAGGTGGTGCACAAGGCAACCAACTTTGTTGTGACCTACAGAAATAGCTTCCCCGGCGACAGAAAGATTTATACACTCAGACTGACAGGACACAGGGAACGATAACCAAGCATTTACGGAGAGAAGGATGGAAAGTGGAGGCAGAGGATGAGCGAGAGTACACAGAGGACTTGTGTACTCTCGCATCCGCTCCTTTACACGTTCGGGACAGGCGAGGAGCGCAGAGGGCCGCAGAACAGGGACCAGGAGGAGAACACAGCCAGCTGCACACAGACACAGTCAAGGCCACAGAGGGAAAGATGGTATGTGCTCGGGGCGGCCGGGTGAGCGAGAAGGAAACAGAACAGGAGGAAAGACAGGCAGCGAGACAGGCGGACAGGGAGAAGGCATATTTGTATTGTGTGAGTCAAGTAAGTGAATGATCGTCACTATGGGCGCTGTTACGACGAATCGGAAGAAAACATCGGGAGTAACTGGCTCTCCTGTCACTCACTGGGTGACCAGGGTGCATTTAAACTGAAACAATTAAAACATGTAGTGTCACCTGGAGGAAATGAGGCAATACAGAATAATGTATATTTTCCATCTCATCATTTGCACAGACAGCACTTCAATGAACAGGAAGGACACAGAGTGTGCATTAGTTAATGGTTTGGGGAACTCACTGGGAAGCCTGTACATAACTGGTAGGCTATACATCAAGCCTGTTTATGACTGGTAGGCTGTTCATCAAGCCTGTTTATGACTGGTAGGCTGTTCATCAAGCCTGTTTATGACTGGTAAGCTGTTCATCAAGCCTGTTCATGACTAGTCGGCTGTTCATCAATCCTGTTCATTGAAAGGACTGTTCCTCGTCACAGCTGGGTAATGTATATTAGGGTTCTGGATACAATTAGAGACTAAGTGGTTATTTCTACACACTGAAATCTGAATAGGGTTGGTCAGTGTCGGCTAATGAATACCAACAAACAGGTGCAGGCCACACTGTGCTGACATGGCATCAGAGTGCTCTCCTCGGCCTCCCTTCAATAAAGAGCCTTCCTGAAGCTGCACAGACACATTGTTGGCTAGCTAGTGTTCTTGCATTTCACTGATATGTTTCTGTACAGCTTTATCAACAATCTTTGACAAATACTGTATTGTTTGAAGGGTCTTCGAGACCTTTTTGGTCAAAAGAAGAACGTCTTTGAGACCTTTTAGTCACAATCCTGAACTGACGGCACAAAAATGTAAGATTTGCAGACCAAGGACTAAAGGAAAAACATTTTTTTACTCCATACTTATACAATAGAAGTATGAGGTTGTTATTCTGCACTTGTCCACCATCTGCACTGTGTATCCCAAATATGTCGAACCCCCAGTCAAAGAGACAGGATGTTGACATGGAGTTCTGGGAGGGTCTGGCAGAAGAACACGGCCAGATGAGCGTCCCTTCCTTTAATTCAGTAATGGGAGTGGACAAAAACACACAAAAACCAGCTCTAAACCTTCAAAGTATCAACGTTGACCCTGATACTTGGATCAACATAAAAAAAAAATGTCTGACTGAACAACGACCTGGCTGGAGCCCTCTGGGCCAAAAGGAGGAGCAGCCGCTTTTAGTTGATTAACTTTGAGTGCTTATCGTTCCCAGGGGAACGTCTGAGGGAAAGCTATATTACTCCTGAGGGAGCTTGACTTCTGGTGTCAGGTACAGTGCAAGCAGATAAAAATGACACAAGAGTGCAATACATTCATACATGAATGTCCAGTCAGGATGACAAAGGAGGGCCCGGGTGGAACAGCACGTACTGTACCCGTAATGTAGCGGAGCCTCCCAATTGGCTGGCCAGCGCTGCAACGCAACAGCCTCCATTCACAGCCCTGCTGCGCCGCGTCTATGAGAGAAACGGCACTCATCTCCGGCTCGGACTGAGGAGATAAGGCCACGGGAGTATTGAGAAGAAGCAGAGAGCAGTTGGTTTACATTCCTCAACCGCTTGCTGGGATAAGCTGAGACAGACGTTCAGCGAATCAATCTTCAATGAGGTACACTGCCAACAGGGGTGCTAAGTAGCAACCGCATGATGGCATTTGTTGAAGACATTTAATAACAACTAAGTCTTTTTTCTTCTAAAGCCATTATGGAATTGTGAGGATGTCCCTATGCCTAAAATCAATTTGATCCCTACAGCTCACTAAAAGTGACGTGTTCAAATACACACCCACTCACCAGGAAGTCAGAGGAGGTATGTAGTTCAGAGAAGGCTGGTCTGTCACAGCTGTTTAAATGACGCATGTGCATGTTGACAGCATACCACCCAAGGAAGAGATGCATGTGTCCTTAACAGGTTTGTACATGACATGCAACCAATGAACTGTCAGAATGAAAAGGGATTATAGTTAATAACTTCCTTGTGTAGTTAGTTTGGTAAAAGGGCTGACCTTCACCCGCCCAACTCAAGATGATGGAAGACGACTGAAACTGTGGAAATCCTCCTCGGGATGAACACATTCAAATGGCCCAACTTTTAAAGCACCGCACGGACATCTGATGTTTCCACATAACCCAGCGCCTAATGACAGCAGAGTTAAGTGGGCCCATTGGCAGCACATTATTATCCAGAAAACCACTCAGCGAGGCGCCTATCTCGTGTCCTCCCTGATGCAGGACGTCTCCGCCTCTCTGCGATCTTAATGAGAGAGAATCTACTCGTAGAACGTCTGACACGGAGACACCCACCCCACCCCCGGGTTAGCAATGGGATAACCTCCTCTTCAGGCTTACGGGGTGAGAAAGCTACATAGGCGTTGCAAAACAGAAATGGCACCTTTAGCCTTTTCTATTGTTTTCGCAACGGTAACTCAAACTGAGCCGGTATCACTGTTGACCGTTTGTTCAGCCAGCCGATACTGCGTGAGGGCCTCCAGTTACAACACCTTGTGTGTGTTCAGCCCAGCCTGCACACTACTCCACCTCTCACGGTCCCCCACTGCCCTCTCAACACACACAAACTTATGATAGTAATCAGTCCTGTACGGCTTAGAGGGATTAGCCCTGTACTGCCCCCCCCCCCCC
>JACXGI010002439.1:33778-45736 GCA_016801175.1 Esox masquinongy | reverse complement strand
AACGGTGAGAGAGAAAGAGCGGCGAGGAGATCCTGCAGACCTGGGATGACTCACTCAGCCTCTGTTTCTGTTGGCTGCTGATGCCATAGGGAGAGGGTAATAGTAGCATAAAGCACTGTGCCAAAAAGTCTCCCTACAACAGCTCTCCATAGACATACTCACTCCCTAACCGGACCCTACAGAAGGAGGTCTTCAGCAGGGATTCATCTCACAATCCCTTTTCAGTGGGCTACATTTCAGTCAAGTTACATGATTCCCTGATTCCTCAGCGGATCTGCCTATCGACTGGATGTCTGGCCTGTGTTTCAAACCCTCCATCAGCCGGTAACCATCGTATCCTCAAACCACCTCACCCTGCCAACTCAATGCTGACAGGGAGAAGAAGCTGAAAGGCAAGCAGTCTGTAAGACAGAGCTACTGATACTGAGGCTTGCACAAGCGCGCGCGAACTCGCTTGCACGTATACACACACGCCAATCAAATGTTATTTTCCATTAGCTTTGTTAACAACCGGTGTAGACTTGACATTAATTAAGTTTTTCAAGTTTAGACTACACCCACAGCTAGCTAAGAGTGTGATAAATACAGTTTGATTTGATACGGACACGAGAGACGACGTGCCAGGAGCCCTGAAACGGCCTCCGGTGAAACCCCCAACTGCTCTCACACTGCTTCCCCAGTGGCAGCTCACTGCTCTTCAAAGGCAGATGACAATGATGCAACTGTAGAAAGAGAAGTGTAAGTCATCTCGCACTCTGCCTTTACCTGACTCAAACAGACGGAAGCCAGCCGTCTCCAAACCGCTTTACTCACATCCACGGGCAGCTGATAAGCAGTTCCGAAGTGACTAAACAAGCGTGTTGACGTGTTATCCATAATATATTTATATTCCCTTCCCGTCACTGAAATTACCTATGTGTTTTCTGTTTCTGTTAAATCAATGGCAAGTGCCGTAACTCTGCTTTGTTTTGAAGAACCTTTCAAAATTGCTGGATTAGAAGAAATCATAACCGCAGGCCATTTGACTAGAACGAGTAGACAAAGCAAACTGCTGGTGTAAATGCTGTAAAACAATTGATTTTTAAAGGATTACCATGTACGTTTTTCGTTAGTGCGGCACATACCACATTTTTATGAACTTGGCTAACCTATATTAACCCTTTACCTGACATCTTCAGTAAACCAAGTCTCTTCTAAACAACGATCCCAAACATACGTCTAATCCATCTTGAAGGCATGGGGGAAAACACCTGCAAATTAAACTACCATCTGGATTTGAACCTGGTAGTTATGAAACCGACGTCAAACGTGCTGCTTCTAACTGTACTGCTTTATCCACCAGGTTCACTGATACACTCAGACACCTTTACCCATGCCACTTTCTGTAAGTTTGTTTCCCAGTAATTTATATTTTTTTGTGGCATGATATAAATATTTTAAATAGTAGCAATAAATATTTTTTATTTTATTTTAGTGTAAATGATATTAGTTCTGTTAATTACTGAAATATTTCTCACTTAGCTTTGTGTCTGGGAAAAGGAGACAGATGCACAACATGACAACTTCTACAAAGCACATCATTAGTTAATTTAAGGCAAACTGGTTAGAACTCATCCAAGGAAGCAAGGGTGTGAAGAAAAATGTTGTTACTTTGCCGTGGAGACAATATGCAGCAAAACGGTAAACGCATAGGTTTCTGGTGTAACTAGGAGAGGCATGTAAAAAATGTTCGGAGTGGTGTGTCATATCCCATACACACTCAACATTCATCTTCATTTTAGACAGTTATTAGTAGTCCGAAAGAAGATAGCAATGACTGATTGAGGAAAGACGTAACCCATCTACCTCCTACATTCATTTTGAACCTTCAGTGATCCCAACACACTGAGCCAAAACCATCAAGGTATGCAACCTAGAAACATGATCTTATTGCTCGCTAGTTGCCAGAAACATGCCCCAACTGGCTATTCGCGGCTTGAGTCTAACTATTCATTTCGATCAATCCAAAGCTTGATTAATTCGAGCACTTGAACACGGTATGTCAGTAGCGAACAGCTCACCGTGGATGTTGGCAGAGCTCCAAACCAAGTAAAGCCTCTTGTAAGTGATATCTTCTATCAAGCGTTAACAACCTGTCTGTCCAAGGCCTGGCGTGAGCCTCCCGACTGACAGCCATTACAAAATGACTGTCTGCTCGACTTTGCAACAGTAATTCAATAATTTCACCTGAGGGAAGTGAGTTGACAATAGCCTACTCTTTACACTCACTCTACCTTGTCTGCTGAATTTCATAAGCATTGCTACCACTTAAAAAGCTAGACAATAAAGTAGTAGATTGCTACTACAATATGCATTTTAGCATTTTCAAACATTTAGGGCCATTACTAACCTCAGTAGCCTAATCAGGCATTCAATAAAAGTATGGGCTTCAAGAGGGTGTCCTATGTGCTACAAGTCCCTTTAAGCTTAAAGCCGAGAAAATAGTACCCACCATCAATCACCAATTGCCAGAACTCAACAATGCTAGCAGGTGCATTTTAAAATCTTAATTTTATGGTAAAATGTTTTTGGCCTGGAGCCGAGTTTCCTGACAAGCTTCCTGACAGCTTACCCCAGCTAACAGTACTCTATGGCCCCTGCTTCAACATTAACAGACAGACATAACGCATGTTTACAGTGGATGTCTGTGTGGTGCATGACAGCTGGGGCAAAGGTTAGCCGTGATAGCCGGCTAGCTACTCCAGGTGCTCCGACATCAGATGATCCAGAAGCATATTGTTTTTGATCGAGAGTGAACTGTGACGCCTCACATGTGGAGGCAGCACCTCAGACTGGCATCAAAAGCGCCTCGATTTAAACGCTCACGTCGACTATGCACTGGTAATGGTTCTACACCGCCGGAAGCTGATGACCTGTATAGAGTAGTGCAAATGACTGAGATTATCACATTAATTCAGTCGTCAGTCGCACATAAGGACCATCCAAAATGTCACAGCTGCTTTTGAGCTATAACTACTTGAAATTGGAGAGGTGTGAGCGTGCAATTCGGGTCAAATACCCAAACAGCTAGGGTACCTGCTGCCCCTGTGATCATAAAAAAAAAAATTACATGCAAAACAGGAAGTCTTAAATATCAGCATCAGTCAGTTATTACTTGGTGTGTGTAGTAAACCTTGGCGGTATGTATACATACATATATCCATAACAGGTATGATTTACAATCTCTGTGTCCAAACGTTTGACTGGTACTGTAGGTCTTGTCCCATACCCCTGCTATGCCCTGGTGTCACTCCAGCCCTGGTCGTAATCGTAAAGGGCAGATAACACAATCTCACAGTGCAAACAATTAAAAGGCGGCTCCTCTGCACTCGAAAACCACTCAGTCGTGATGGCATGTTAGAGATTAACCAACATCGCATACACCTGAGCTCTCCAGACCAGCCTCACCAATGGTATTCCTGGGAAGTTAGCCGGCTGAACTAAAGCCTTCTGATATAGTGCCTTTGCATCCTGGTTCCATTTAGCCATGCACTTGGCTTTCAGACTCGTATCGGACACAGCGCTGAAGGTGGATGGATCTACATGAATATTGCTCATTCAAGCACTTGGTTCGTTGTAGAGGTGTAACATGTTGTCATGCAGATTGAATCTAAGGTGCGCACAGAAAAGGGTGCTAGAGCTGACAAAAAACAACAGCTTGTCAGATCCACAAATGAAGAAGACGAAAACAGTGCACTTTGTAAAAGCTCCATTGAGGGTCCCCAGTCCAACAGTAAGAGAGTGAGGTGCCACACTGAATTCCACCTAGTAACACCTGAAGGAATGTGTTCTCTCCCACACCCAATGAAACCCAAGTTACTGTAAACAGAGAGTTAGTCAGGTAAAGGCAAACAACTGAGACGACAAAAAAACAAAAACATAATTACATTATAGAACAATGCATCAGGTTTGGGTACTATCCAGATCTGTCACTGATTAGACTGTCTGTAGAGTATTACTGTAAAAACTGGTTCAGGTGTTGTTCATGTTACACGCAGATGACCGGTTTACTTTGGAGTTCCTGATATGTACCACTGTATCAGGTCTGTCAGAACGTATGACTGGAATGTTCAGGAAACAGAGGATTGCATTCTGAAATGTTACATACAGTGCTTGTTATTCAAAAAATCTAGGTTATGCTTAACAACAACTGTTTCTCCAGTGAGTTAGTCCTCCCATCATAGCTCAGTTGCTGGCCCGTGTCAGAACAGATTCCATCTAATTTCTATTTTTTTTTTAAACATTTTGTATTGGCATTCTTTTATAATGCTTTGGGTTTGGTGAGACCATAGATTACGCCTGCAGAAATGTTGCCATTTAGAGGTTGCTGTGCGCAAAAGGAAAAAGCTTCTCTGTGTACAATATAATCCCTACGCAGCTGGATAAAAGCTACAACAAGTCGTTCCATAGAGCAGCAGAACCCAGCTGTCCCCGCGGCTGAACGCTGTTGCGTAAGTTACTGTCACCAAAACCCACACAGCCTGAACACACACATACAATCAACCCAAAGCTACAACAGAGAAACAGCACTGGAAACTGATTTTATTTTTAGTTGATATTTTATTCCTGTTATTATTATTAATATTATCATCATCATCATCAGCCACAGGTACTGACAACGTATAGTGTGCTCCTACTCTTCAGGAATTAACGTTAGATAAACACAAGCCATCCTAGACGGGCTGAGTGAAGACGGCACAAAAAGCTTTTTGCCTCATTTCATCGCAATTCCGAGGAATCCTGCCCGCACCGCTTTATAGAACAGGCGCCCTCACCTCTAACACCGGTCCCGCCCCCAGGATGATCTGCTCCACCCCGCTGGCAAAGCCCTTCTGGCTGAGGGCGGTCAAGTGATGAATCAGGAAGTTGGTGCTCTGGGTCTTCCCCGAGCCGCTCTCCCCGGAGATGACGATGCACTGGTTCCTCCGCCGCTGTAGCATGGCGTGGTACGCCACGTCCGCCACGGCGTAGATGTGCGGCTCCAGCTCTCCCAGCGCGTGATTGTCATACATCTTGACATACTTGGGGTTGTAGATGGGCAGGAACTGGAAGGGGTTGATGACGACCAGGATGCTGCCGACGTACGTGTAGATGCGCTCCTGGCGGAAGCGCGAGCGCAGGTTGTCCAGCAGCGAGCGCTCCGTGAGCTCCGGCAGGCGGCAGAGGTCGGCGTGATCCCCGCGGGCCTCCTCCCGCGGCGGCAGCAGGCCGCGCTCCATCATGAGCCGCCGCTCCTCCGTCACGCGCAGCCACATCTGTAGGCTGCCACCGTAGTGGATGGAGCCGTCCAGGTTCTTCTGGCGCAGCAGAAAGCGGTAGTCCTCCCCGCCGCCGGAGCCGGAGCGCTGCTCCAGAGCGCCGCGCGGCCAGAGCATCATCCGCTGGACGGGGCAGTCGGTGGGGTTCAGGATCCACTCCTCCCCGCCGAACTCCTTGACCTCGGCTAGCACGTAGCAGCGCTCGCGGTCAAGACGCAGGCGCTCCAGGCAGCGCTCGATGACCTCGGCGGCTGTGGTGCTCTTGCGGGCGCTCACGGGGCAGTAGATGGTGCCCTCGGCCAAGGCGCCCGGGTAGATGCGCAGGGTGAACTCCGAGTCCTCGAAGCGCCCGCGCCTGCCCAGCGTGCCCACGCCGCCGATCCCGCCGCCATCGCGAACACTCATGGCGGTGACGGGGTTCCCATTAGCAGCCAATGGACCTCGCACGTCCTCCACGCAGTAGGGTAGGGTCCTCCACGGCGTTAAGACATCGCAGCTGGAAGAGACGGGAGACAAAGAGAGGAGGGTCAGAGGTGACAGCAGGCCGACAACAAAATCCGAACAAGAGGCGTAACTTACAGACGTCGCACACTTTGTAAAAGCGTGGCGCTCACAACAACAGGGTTGTGGGTTCAAGGACGATAATGTACGCACTCACTTCTGTAAGTCGCTCTGGATGGGAGCATTTGCCGAATTATGTAAATAACAAATGTGTAAACTCATTTTCAGGTTACTGGGTGGTCAGCAAAACAAGCACCAATGATCTCACAACGTTAGGTCTTCGTCTGCCACTCTTATCAGTCACGCCACAACACAGTAAATATTTAGTCCCTAAATGCATCTCAGATGAAAAACTGCTCAATGTATTTCTTTCTGGCTGACCTACACAAACTCGCGAAGAGACTGAGAGAGTCAGGGAAAACGGAATCCAGAGCCACTAAAAGATTATCTACACACCGCACAGCAGCAGCAGGTGTTCCCCAGGCCAAGACTACCAGCTGCCAGCTTCTCTATTGAACACACAATAACACCATTCACAACTTAACACACACCCAAAAGTCATGATGGGGTGACTGGATATCCACAGGGAGAGCAGAACATTAGGAGGAAAGACTTCAGTCCAAGTGAAGCCTCCTAACCCCAAGAGCGATGGAATATGTTAAACGGTCTAAACTGAGAGTGGCTTCAACCAGTACTGTAACAGCTACCAATATGTGTATTTCTGGTATGTATTAAATGTCCATTTTACTAAATTAACTTTGAGAAACAGGACTACGTTTAGCCTTATTTCTCAAGTTACACATACACACACACGCTTGTTTGGGGACTTCAGGGGGTACAAAAATGTACTCTAAAACTACAACCCTAAAAATACATTTTTTACTGGTGAGCACCAGCAAAAGGGAAGTAGCCATGGATTACTATTATACTGTAAGTATAGTCTCACACACATGCACACAAACACACATACGCACAAACACACAGACACACAGACACGTTGGACTAAAGCCAGGTCTTTCAGCTGCTCAATACAAAAACAGGTTTCTGTGTCTGGTTTTGAATACCCCTCTAAGCCCTATATTATTTGGCCTCTTGTATACGCCGAACATACCTCTGGAGACTATATAGAGTCCATGGACTGCATCACACCGCAGAGTTAATACAACTGTCACCAAAAGGATGCCTTACAGAGAGAATGCTGTCTATGGACAGCATTTTGTTTTGCACATGCCATTGGGCAGGACTATTGAAACACACTGGGGGGGCCAAAGTGAACCGTTCACAACGCAGACAATATCCCTGACAACATGTCAGCTGGAAAACGCACAGATGCAGGTCCATCAATCCCCTAGACCGTGTTGTTTCTGTTGCTAAGGACGAAGAAAAACAGTTCCTGTCCATAAAAACCCGCATGTGGGTAGAGAAAAAATGAAAACAGGAAATGGATCAGGGAAGCATATAGGTGGCGGGCAAAGTAGAGAGCAGGCACCAGCTGGCCCCTGACACAATGCTGCCCCCTTCTCTCCCATTTCCTGTCCGCCTATATTCAAACCCCCCACCGGGCTGTAACTAGCTTTTCCCTCACCGCATGCCACCAACACACACAAAGCACACACACAAAGCACCCTTGCTAACCAGATTGCGTAAGGATAGGCACGAACACACACGGGGGTATTAGTGATGCACTATGCCGTGAGTGTGTTTGTGTGTGTGTGTGTGTGTGTGTGTGTTGGGCAGTAGAGCAGATGGTCGGTGCACTGCTTAAAGGATAGGGGTTAGGAGATTTAGGGTGGTGCTCTCTCCATGGCTGACTGGCTGTCCTTGCTGGCCCACGCTTACCATGTCAGGACAATCAACTAATGGTGACCTCCAGGGGATCACCAGGCCTTGGCAATCACTGTAACTGTCCAGGGGTCCAGATTCCCATCTCCAATCCTTTTATTCACCACCGAGGGTGAGAGGGTGCCTGGGGTCAGCACAAGACTAGCTGATGTTGGTTTAGGGTTTTTTCTTTTCTTTTTTTTTTTACATATTTGACAATCAGCCTAATTTTTCTGAGTCCTCTGAAAATTATTAGTTCCCTCAGGCAAATATGACCAAAGAGGGCTGTGAGAAAATGTCTTAGTTGTTAATCAGCTTCATCTTACACTCAAATACCATATGAATCCAACATTAAATTGGGTGAAGAGTGTTATTAACACTGTTGTGGCTACAGCCAGCAATCATTAAACACTACACCACTAGAAGTGTAAGTCATTGTATAGTGGCCCGATTCAACACACATTCACACATTCCTTCCAGCAGGAATGTTAGGCAGTACACCAAGCCCATACCCTCATAACTCCAGAACAACATGTGCATAGTCGCCACACACTCCGAAACAGTGTCAATAAGAATCAGTGAGCACACCCTGTACAAACTGGGACAGAACATGCCATTGTTGCCACCGCATTCTGAAACCATTATCCATTTGGACTGCAACATTCCATCACGGAACAATCTTAACGTTTGATGTGGAGAACGTCCTTGCACAGATATGGAGAGTCGGAACATTGGTGGGGCATGATTTCATAGAACTTAGGAAAAGGTCCCGTGGTGGATAGAAGGCAGGGGTTGTGCCCTGGAGCTGGTGATACAGCACGCTGACCCAACAGGGAGACCCCAAAGGACAAAAGTCCCTTTGTCTGCCCTCCAGATTGCGCTCTACACTCATTCTCATAGAGCCATGTGAAAAAGTAATCACAACCCCTGTAAAGCTGTCTTCTGGTAAAATATTTGGACATATGTAATCCTAACTTTAACACTATTAACCCACAACACCGTTTCCAAAAAAGTTTGGTAAAATGTAAATAAAAACAGAATGCAATGATGCGCAAATCATTTAGATGCTATTTTCAATTGAAAATAGTAGAAAGACAACATATCAAAAGTTGAAACTGAGACATTTGATTGTTTCTTGTAAAAAAATATGCCCATTTTGAATTTGATGCCAGCAACACGTTTCAAAAAAGTTAGAACAGAGGCAACAAAAGACTGGAAAAGTTTTGTAATGCTAAAAACTAAACCTGGTGGAATATCATCCATCCATCAACTAATTGGGTCAATTGGCAACAGGTCATTAAAATGATTGGGTATTAAAAAATCCTTCCAAAGAGAATGGGTCTGTCAGAAGTGAGGATGGGGAGGGGTTCACCACGCTTTGAAAGACTGTGTAGGCAAATAATGGAACAATTTAAGAATAAGGTTTCTCAGCGTAAAATTGCAAAGGATTTGGGGATCTCATCACCTATGGCACATAATAGCATTAAAAGATTCAGAGAATCCAGAGAAATCTCTGTGTGCAAGGGACAAGGCCGAAAACCAATAACCAATATTGGATGGCCGTGATCATTGGGCCCTCAAAAGCCACTGCATTAAAACAGACACGATTCTGTAGTGGAAATCACTGTATGGAGTCAGGAAGACTATCGACAACCATTTTCTGTGAACACAAATGCAAGTTAAAACTCTACCAGGCAAAGAAGAAACCATAAACAAGATCCAGAACCGCCGCCGCCTTCTCTGGGCCCAAGCTAATTTAAGATGGACGTTGTGTCTTCCAGACTAAAGAGGAGAGAGCCCATCCAGCTTCTTATCAGCCACAGTTCAAAAGCGCTGATAATACCACAGTTGATGGTATGGAGGTGCATTAGTGCACATGGCATGGGTGACTTGCACATCTGAGAAGGCACCATTAATGCTGAACAATATATACAGGTTTTGGAGCAACATATGCTGCCATCCAGACATCGTCTTTTTCAAGAAAGGCCTTGCTTATTTCAGCAAGACAATGTCAAACCACATTCTGCACGTATTACAACAGCATGGCTCCGTAGTAAGAGTCCAGGTGCTAAACTGGCCTGCTTGCAGTCCAGACCTGTCACCCATTGAAAACATTTGATGCATTACGAAACGAAAAATACGATAAAGGACTGTTGAGCAGCTGAAATCCTATATCAAGCAAGAACGGGAATACATTTCACTTTCAAAACTACAGCAATTGGTCTCCTCAGTTCCCAAACACTTGCAGAGTATTGTTCAAAGAAGAGGTGATGCAACACAGTGGTAGACATGCCCCTGTCCCAACTTTTTTGAAATGTGTTGCTGGCATCAAATTCAAAATATGCATGTGTTTTTCCAAAAACAATAACATTTCTTAGTTTCAACATTTGATATGTTGTCTTTGTAGTATTTTCAATTAAATATAGGGATTAATGATTTGCACATTACATTCTATTTTTATTTGCATTTTATGCAATTGCCCAACTTTTTTGGAAACAGGGTTGAAATTAAACAAATGACAACGAAAGATTATACTTTGCAACCATGTATTCATCCAAAATAAACAGAAATGCATTTTCATGATGCAGAAAATACAACTTTTGGAAAAATGTCCTCACATTCTTTTTAAGAACTTTGTGGTACAATATGGAATTCTCGCTTGACTCGTTGCAAGTTGACTAGGCCTTGAAGCAGCAAAGCATTTCCAAACAATACTGCCACCATATTCATACTTAAAGGTTGGTACAGTATGTGGTTCTTCTGTTCAAAGGCAGTGTTTTATTTTTGCCAAACACTGCGTCTAAACAACTCCACTTTTGACTCATCTATCCTGAGCCCTTTGTTCCAGTAGTTTTTGTCTTTAGCCAGCAAGCAGTCATGTCTTGATGTTCTTTTTTAAGAGCAGAGGCTTCTTCCTTCCTGACCTATGCAGACCACATTTATGCAGCTTCTTTCTGAAAAATTGACTCAAACACTTTGACTCTGATTATGGCAAGAGAGGCCTTTAGATCCCTTGATGTTAATATGGAGTTCTTAGAGGCTTTGAGCATCTTTTGGTCAGCTCTTGGTCTGAATTTGTTGGGATGCCCCCTGTCCTGTTCTGCATATTTTAATTGCACGTGTGATTTGTAAATTGGGTTACCTTTATCAATGAATGTGGTTGGAATTTAGCTCAAATATAAATTTTTTCAAAACATGTAAAAAAAAAAATGAGACAACTTTCCAGGTGATTTACTTTATCTCGCCTGACCATACTACACAGATACAGTCACAACAGAGACCAAAAAACGGAAGGAACAGGGTATAATATATAGCGACAGCTGATTAAATGTTGTTGAGAAAAGTGAAAAATCGGGTTCGGTCAGTTTTCTAGGTTATCATACCATCTAATGGAGAAGTTGAATGTCCACTGCGAACACACTAACAGCTCAAAATGCCTCAGAGCAAAATTATTAGAGATACTGTGACCACTTTGCTAGGAATGTGTATGCACGCATGTTTACATACATGTGTTCTGGACCATACAGTCGGCACCCATGGAACTACTACATGGCCTAAAGGAGAGGCCAGTTCCCCTGTAACATACCCACAGTACAGGAACTAATTCACTTCCACTTCTAGACGGTGCATGTGAAAAACAATCACCGCACACTTCATAAGCCAAAGAAAGGAAATTGCACTTTTGAAAAAAATAACACACTCTTGGTCATTTACTTTTCAGCGTAATTTTTCTTTCAACATAGACCCATGTAGTAAAGAGTCAGAGCCCAGAGTTGTCTCTCTAACAAGTTCGCAACCAAGTGTAGAGAGTACAACCGTCAGCCATTAAAAAAATGCAGAAAACATGGCTTTTAGAAAACCGACATGAAACACACAAAGCAGAAAACCAGGTTTAAACGGAGTGTGCCAAGTTCTTTTGTTCTTCAAATGGTGAAAAACTCAAGACAGAAAAAGCAAGCCTTATTAAATAAAGGCCAATCATGCTTGGCATTATGGATCAAACAATTGAACACTCCGTGGAGAAGTCTTTAACTAAGCAAACTAATAAATTAATTTACAAAATGAGGAAGGGAATTCTTCCCCGGCAGTCTTGGTTTACACCACAAGTCCTTGCCACTTTCTCTTGGGGGGAATCCTCATCAAATCCGAACGCATGTTTGTTTGCCACCATAAGTGCGGGTCCAAATCACAAAAGCCACGTGAACAACTTTTGTTGTCAATGTGTCTGTCTGTCTGTCAGTTTATCTGTGTGGATGTCCATGTGTATGTCTGTCTGTGTTTGTCTGTCTGTCTGGTATCACTGTATCCTCGTGGCACTGGACTTGTGGGGGGGGGGGGG